>JAEANM010011572.1:0-15205 GCA_017656035.1 Myanophis thanlyinensis | reverse complement strand
GAAGGAAGGAAGGAAGACAGACAGACAGACGAGTGAGCACTCAAGAGCTTTCAAGTGCCTCATGAAGTCAAACCTTGGTGGTTTAGCTGTATTTGAAAATTTCTTGTTGCGCTGCATCAGACTTCAGTGGGTGGGTGGACAAGGGTGTGGAGGGTTACCTTACTGGTTCTTTGATAGGTAGATACTTAGACTTCCTAACCAAGAGAGTCAGGATTTGCAACTTCAAGCTAGTGAAATAACATTTTCTATTGCTTGAGATGAAGGAATGAAAAGAAAGTGTAGGCTATCACCAAGACATTAGTTTCATCTCATTGAATTTTCATATTGGCTTTAAACCATGACTGAAATGTAAAATCACAGAAACTGAATCTATCTTTTATGGAGTGGGTTATAATAGGCAAAAGACCTTATCATTAGGTCAACCAAAATGAATTGTTGGCCAAAGAATACAAATCCAGATGGCTTGAGAGAGAGAGGCCTTGATTGCACAACAGAACAGTGCCATTAAGATGGGTTAAGAAGGAAAATAGAAACCTTCTGTTTGCCATAGATTCCTCATACCACATGGCCACTTAATTCATTCATAGTCCTTTCCATTAAATTAGTGTAGTTCATGTGACCAATGAGATAAAAAAATGAAATAACAGGGCAAGCAGTGTAGTCTGATTTCGTTCCTAGAGGGGAAAAGAAAAAATATTTGATCATTACATTCTGACTTGAGCTTCATTGTGTAGAAGCACATATAGCAATAATATAATAATTGTGCTGGACTAGGCAACTCTAATGGATCCTTCCTTTGTTTTTTTTATATGGAAAGCTACTGATCTTTGACTCTCTCCTTGTCTTTCCTCCCTCTCATGTCATCTGTATATGTTAGTTGCTTTGCTGTCTACTTTTGTTAGAAACCATTAGTACATTAAAAAAAAAAGATTGCTCAATACTTAACCCTCCAGGTATGCTAAGATTATAGTTTTTGAAATCCCTAGTCATAGGTTGTGCTGTCAGGGAAATTACAGGAGTATAACTCTAAGGCTCCAGGAAGTAGGTTGGCTAAAAGTGACTGAACTGGGAAGGAGTGAAGAAATAGTAACAAAGAAATGGAATTATTTATGCATCCCCATCCTGAAGCCAAAAAAAATTGCTGTCCTCATATGCATTGATGGTTCACATATAGAGAATTTTAAAGGGGATTCCTATGTTAGTACTAACCTTGACTGGTTTTAGAAAAACTGAGCAGGATTACATCTAGCTAGTACTTGGATGAGAGATAATTTATAAAGCCCAGGAAAGAAAAACAATTTCCAAAAGGTAGCAAATGGCCATTCGTGCCTCTGTTGTGAGAAGAAAATGCTATGAATGTATTGCATTGTCACTGGGGATCAAGCTAAAGACTATTAGAAAAATTCATGGGCAACCAGCATTCAATGGCTACTAGGGAGTGTAGTGTGTGTGTGTGTGTGTGTATCATATATATGGTTTGACAGTCGCAAAGTGACATGCTTGCAAGTGTCCTACTACTGGATACTGCATGACATATATGCTGTTTGAAGTTGAGCTGGTTGAGCCTTAAGAACGTTCCCACATCAGCGCTCTTTCTGTGCCCTCTTGCTTCACAGGCCAGCAAGCTTGTATTTATTATTTGTTGTGGAGGATGTGCTACTGAATTAGGGGAGGGTGGGACAATGCGGTGTCAATAGAACCACTTTGCTGCAAAAGAAATGGTTGCTGGAATCCTTTTCTATACTGATGTTAGGTGATGCTTGTGCTGTTGTTGACTAGCATGATGGGCTAATGTTTTAGCAGACATGTTCCAAGGCTAATATGCCCCCAGTTCTTCTTTAAAAGGAAAAAAAATGTCTGTGTGTGTCTTTGTGAGTAACTTTTTATGCTGCAGTCTGAAAATTTTGCCTAACACCCAATATCTGGATTTGCAGAAGAGTAGCACAACAACTGTTCAGGGCTGTCTGAGTAGTGTTTATTTCCAGTAAGTGTATAGCAATTTTTCCTAGAAGTATTGCTTATAATGGACAAATTGAGCCAGGTTGGCAAGACCTCAAAGAAAAATCTTTCCAAATTGGCCCAGAGTATTGTTTGCTGTCAAGTGTATTTTACATAATAAAAAAAAGTTGCAGAGCTAGCTGATATTTATTCTATTTTTGTCTTGTCTCAGTACCACCAAGATAACTAGTATTATCATATCATTACATCACTGGTGTGGTTGTTGAGCAGGAAAAAGTTCAGTGAATGCTAGATTGTACCTGGTATCATACTGGGTAGTACATATAATAGATAAATGTAGAGACATAAGGATTTCCCCCCCCCCCGAGACTTTTATTTCTCTTAGTATTGTGCTATCTCACACCTGATCTTACTCATCCAATACCAATTTAGATGTATTCCATTTTATAATAATTTTTTTCCCCAGAATATTTATTCGCTAATAATTTTGATAGATTTTCGTCTTGCAACATTGCTCTCAGACTGATCGATTTTTAAGATGAATGCATTGAAAGGAATCGACACAACACACTAAAAGATTGTTTTGGCTGCTGCTTTGTGAAGGTCATTTGACTTGTTATAAAATGAAAAACAGCCCCCCCCCCCACTTGGCAAAATGGAGCTTTGGGACAAAAAAAAAAACCTAGAGTTTTTCAGTATATGCTGGCCTTTTGGTTTATACATGATAGTAGCTATAGTTTTCTTAACTGCAATGTGTTCAATACACCACAGTGGCTGGGTTCATATAGCATGTTCCACCAGAAACAAGCCATATGATGATTGGCTATAAATGTGAATTCAGCATTAGTGATTCAGGCATGCATCCTACTTCCCTGAAACATTTCAAAGTTCTCATTATCTTCAGTAACTGTGGAAGGAATTTACTAGAAACGTATATTTCTGTAATATTTACATACATATTCAGATTTAGCATAAAATGTTGTGTCAATAAAATTCAGATCTCTTGTTCACATCAGATTTCTAAGAGAACTCAATACAGGTATTTTTCCAGAGAAAGTAAGGTCAACATTCTCCTCTATCTCTTGTCCTTTGGCTTTTGCAAAAGAAAATGATCTCCTAGTTCCATTCAGGTACTACTGGGAAAAAAACCCTCATAGTCATTGACAATTCATTTAGACATAAGGGACATTGGTTGCCTCAGGGGGCATCTACTCCAGTTTTACAATATAATGAATCTGACATTGTAGCTCATGATTTGTAGGAATAAACACATTTTCTGGTAACCTTTTGAAGAGTGTCTTAAAGTCACAATAATATATTCAAAAATCCAATACAATGGTATTAAATGGGGAATGCTATAAGCCACTTCTCTACTGTTTGTGACTGAGACCCATTCAAATGGATTTGCTTCACCCCAACAAAAAACACAGGATGTGTTAGATGCATTATGATTTAACATAGCTAAGACCACAAACTGTGGAACATCTGCCGACGAGCTACACAACTATTGGATATATTAGATGCAGAAATGTGATGCAATATGGAAAACATGTGGTACAAATGGCCATTGGGCACAGAATCTATTTTTCCTAGATATTTTTCATTGCAATTGTAGCATGTTATCAATTATACTGTACTGTCTAAAATATTGAACTGATACTGAGGTTCAAGTCTTTATCATCTTGCTGAATGATTTTGTGCTGAGAAACAATGACTGGCTCCATACCATGGAGCTGTTGTGGTCCTAAAGGAACAGCAATATGATGTAATAATGAGAAATAATAAAATACATAATTACTTTTTGAATACTCTTTTGTAGAAGGAAGAACTGACATCAGTACTACCTAGCTTATGAATGAAAACAGCAGGGAAATCTTAAGGTAACCACTAGAAATAAATGATAGTTGAGAGCAGAGGTGAAATTCAGCAGGTTCTAGCAGGTTTGCTAGAGCCGGTAGTAAATTTTCTAAGCAGTTTGGAGAACCGATTGTTAGAAGAAATCTTTTTTTTTTTTCTTCATTTTATAGGGTTAATCCTGTAAGGAAGGATTAACATTCTGGTGTTGTTTCTAGCCTAATCTTTATTGCCCTGCTTACAGAAACTGTCCATTCTGCCACATGATCCCCCCCAGCCACGCCACGCCAAGCCACACCCACAGAACCGGTAGTAAAAAAAATTGAATTCCACTACTGGTTGAGAATAATCATTGGAGTTGTGCAAAGCTTTTGAACTTCATTGGAAAAAATGCTATGGAATGCGGGAATATGAATACAGCACCAGTCTGTGACTTGCTATGCAGTTGCATCTGGATGCAGAATCACATTACTACATTAGGGAGATGTTTGCTGCACTCATGCAACCTTAGAAACAATTACAGTTGCTTTAATGAGTTGCAGGACAGGTTCATGTTCCCACACATTCTAAGGTACCTTCCCCAAACTACATATCTCTCTGGGTTTTGAGTCAATCATTTTTCTAATTTGAAAAGAAAAGATAATGAATGTTGCATTTGGAGTAGTTTTGGACCAGTGCAATAAAAATAATTTGAGTCAAAATTCCAAAAAGACTGTGTGGAATACTTTAATAGTCAATTCTTAGAGCGGGAGTTTCCCTTCCCTTCCCTTCCCTTCCCTTCCCATGAAGACTTATTTCAAAGCTGACATCTTAAAATGGGAAGAATATTTGGGTAATCTTTAGTGATAGCTAGCACAGGGCTGATTTGTTTGCAGGGCAACTTTTTCTTAAACATTAGGTTGCTCTTGGAGTTATCAAATAGCACTCTTTTATTTCACTAGATGCTGTAGAACCAGTGTAATAATTTAATAAGCTATGAGTAAATTTGTGCTTGGTGGAACTGTATCTACAAACCAATTTAACTGAATTATTTATGGAGTATCAATCTGTAACTCTTGCAATTTGGGGTTAATGTTTTTTTTCTCAATAGGAATAGATCCATAATGGAAATGCAGAAACATGATAGAGTCTTTCTAATTACCCCATTTAGTATTTAAGTAGTGAGTGAAATCCCATTGGATTTGTTTAGCCTCATATAGACAACTTCCAGATGTGTCACAATTCTGTTATGCTATTGACCATGATTAATGGATTTCCTCCAGGAGCATACAAAGAATTGCAGAAGTACAGAAAGTCATTTTAGGGCAGCTACATGTTCTGACTGTTGGGACATATTCTAGAACAAAGAATAAGAAGATGTAAAGAGTAGGAAATGTATTTCTCAATTATTGTATTACTATAATTTCTTAAGTTTAAGAACTATAAGAAAAATCTATAAAGTATCCTGCTGATTAAAAATAGAGTTTTAATAATGTGGAGAAATAACCTAATAAGATCAGAACAAAATGTTCCCAAAGTCGCTAATCAGTAGGAATACTTTGTAGATTTTTTGTATATTTTCCTTTTATTATGTCTAAAATCATTACTTCTTCCCTGGTAGTCATTTTCCCAACTCTCTTCTTTAATATAAAGGCTCTTGACATTCCTGGTAGATGTCCATCCTTTTTCTAGAATCTTAATGAATATGAATTCATTCCATTTTTTCTTCATTATAAGTATCTTCTAAAATATAATTACTGAAGAGCCTTTAGTGGCTAACATTTCATATGGGGGTTATATGGATTGTTCCTCATTATGATAGGTTCAGACAAAACACTAAAGTATAAACCATGAAGTATAAAACATAAATGACTATTGCATTAAGTCAAAACAAATTAAATCATATTAAGACTTAATAAATACATGAATCTATGTGAATATGTGATAAACAATAAGTCTGTGGATCAGTTCATTAATACAATAATGTCAGGTTTAAATTACTACTATTGTACATGGCTATAAACAATGTGTATTTTTTTTTTACTTTTGACATTTGATTTCAATTTCATTTTTTCTAGTTATTTTATTTTCATTTTTAAGCTGCCGCCTCCCAAATGACTGTGGATGACTACACAAATATCAACATCACACCTCACACACACTTGAACTCTCTACAGAGTCTTCAGAAAAATAATTTTCCACCCATTTCTAAACTGTAACAAAGAGAAAATAAGACTGAAATCCAATTAGTTTGCTCCATAATAGAGACCTGACAAAAGAAAAAGCAGCATGCATTGTCAATATACATGATGGAACCTTTTCAAAAGCATTGTTCAAGGCCTGACTGGTCACTGGATAGGTATAACCATTTTTATAACCAAAATGTGTATTTTGGATTTGGCCTGGGAAATAAAGAACACCCAATTGAACTGTTGCAACATGGAGTTGATGTGGCATATTTGAGAAATGCCTTTTGCCACATATGTTATAGCATGCTGGATTAGTTACAGTTTCCAGACTATCTTCAAGGGTTGCCTGAAGAATGCCCTACAGTAGTCTATCCTTTATGTGACCATTGTGTATGATAATCCAGCATTGGACTTAGGTGTAGTTAGGTACTATGTGTACTGAATGTCTATGGAGATTTTCAGTCATCCAGGTCATGGTTGTCCCAAAGGTGCTTTTTCAAAAGGCAACTGGACTTTCTGGTCAGTGTACTATGGTGTACTGATTTACTACTCATCTCCTAAATGCTTGTATCTGTATTGTGTACATAGTACACTTCACACAAAGTGGGATTTGGTTTTGCATTAATGTAATTTGCAAACCTTTGTTGTGAATCAGGTTTGTGGTTTCGGATTATATGTAAACCAGGCTAATTTAACTTCAATAAACCTTTGTTTAAAAGAACCCTTAGATAAGTGCTGCATTTGATGGAAAAATTGTAGTTCCGTGAAAGTTTACACCATAATAAATGTGATAATTTTCAAGGTTCTGTGAGACTAGTGTTTTAGCTGCAACTATTTATCATTGCTGCTCAGCTCAAAACGTAGGCGATTTACCATGCTTCAGCTTGCCCTTAATGGAAGAGATGGAAAGAAGATTCATAGGAAGAGAAATATCAAAATGCATGCACTATACTTATTTTCCCAAAAATAATTTAAGAAGACCCTGCACACACACCCTCCAGCCAAAACCTGGCCAGAAAATATTGGTCTATACATGTACATATACACAGGAGTGGACATGGAGGATAGGGATGGGGAGTGAGATCTAGTCTGTTCAGGTTAGATAAAATTTAAGAAGCTATCTGAAAGTGAAATTATCAAGATAATCATACTAATGATTGACATGTATTTTGTTCTACAAATAGCAAGGATAAAGTAAAAAGCAAGGATAAAGTAAAAAGAATATTAAAAGGTGTTTATATAACTAGAACTGAACAAAAATAAATCTTATCTGTTCCACAGCTTTTAATAATTTAGGGAAGGACAGAGAGAAAAGAATTAATTGATACCAGTGAAGCTTTAAGTCTTGAAAGAGCAAAAAAAAGCTGTTATCTGTGATAAACTACAGTACTGAGCCTTTCTCCTTTGCAGATGTGGGAAGAGTTTATATTTTAAAAGGCCTTTGTGGAGAGATAGAAACTTCCCTCTGCCTGAGGTATTCTGTTCCTGCAAAGTTCTCATAGAGTGATTGTGACTACAACAGATCTCCTCTAAAAGGAGAAATCTTTTTTTTTATAGAAGCATTTTTTATTTTTCCAATATAACTTGCACAAAGGATACCATAAAACCGGTATAACATTTCATTTCCATAAAAACCATTTACATATTTGTTTTCCTTGTCAGTAATTTACAATATATTTTATCATCTATCTCCTGTTCACATATGTACATTATTTACATTGGATTTTATCTAATATATCTTAGATCTTGTTCACATGTGTCTCAGGTAATTGTCCTGTTTCCTTCATAATGTTACATACAATTCTATTTCAACTCTTCTTTCTTACTTTCCTCTGTTTCTTCCTTTTTAACCTGTCTCAGGTAATTTCCTGTTTCATAACTTAATGTTACACACACTTCTATTTCAACTCTTCTTTCTTTCTTTCCCTCTATTTCTTCCTCTTCCCCTTCTCTCTTCATCCCCTTTCTCTTTCTTTTCCTCCCTTCCTTACTACTTCCCTTCCTAAAAGGAGAAATCTTGAGGCAGCAGGGGAGAAATCTTCAGCAGACAGTTGGAGAAATTTTGCATTCGTGAATATATGGGTGCATCATTTTTAGTGTTAAATAAATGTCTCCAATGTATACTGACCTTCACAAAGATTTTACAAAATATTTCCATACTGGGAAGCACTTCCTTCCAAAGAAACTGTGGCGATCTGTCCAAGTCATTATTAAGAATCAATCAAGCTAACTTGCAAGGATTCTTCCCTTGCCACACAATGAACATTCTTGTTAATTTTGGCTAGCAGCATTTTGTAATTAGACTTGAATTGCCTTTCCAATTTGGGGAGCCCCTGGACATTTATTGATAAGATATTCACAATTCTTTGACACATATGCTTTTGAGTGATTAAATCAGGAAACATTAAAATTAAAAAGAGAGAAAGAGAACAAACACATCAGGATGGTACTGCTTGCTGTCCATGTACATTTTTCAGGAGGTTGTGACGATGGCTCAGTATGAGTCAACGTACATCAGTAACAGGCAGCCTCTCCAGACGTAGCACAATGGTACCAATAAACAGCTGTCCAGTGAAAAATTAAACAGAGATGAGAACATCATGGTAGGGCTTGGAATGATTAATTTTTGCCATTCTATAGCAGATATATTCCTCAGCCAGTTATCCAAATGTACTCGTACACACCAATCTAGCTTTTCCCAATCTGATCTACTAGGGATGCAATGAAAGAATGATAGGATTTGAAATCTAATACATCTGGTAGGCATCAAGTTAAGGAAAACTATATTAATAAATGGTATTAAACTCTTGTGTAGAGGCTACAACAAAGACAACATGTACTCTTAGATTAGATTAATAAAGATAAATATGTGATCACAAGTTAAAAAGTTGTGGAATTCCTTTGGGTTGAAATATTTTTAAGGAGTTGTCAATACTTGGAGCATAGTGTAGCAACAGTGATATTAGTGAAAGTTTGTGCATGGCATCACATTATACTTATTTTGAAACTGGTTGTTTGCTCATTTGTTTGAGTGGAACTGAAGAGTTATATTATAATAATAATAATAATTGTATCATGGTTTGGTTTCTTAAATTCCAATTCCAGGACATTAAGTAAAGCAAGAATAACACATACTAAAAAGTATATAAATTTTGATCTCCTAAAATATACCACTATTATAAAATGTCAATAAATTTTGTTTTAGCTTCCTTTAAAATGCCTTTAGCTTCCTTTAAAACTCCTTAGTGTGATTTGGTATTTTAAACACAGGCTAGATAGGAAGGAATACATACATAACTATCGTCTTATTACCTATACTATTATGTAACATCAAATATTTTCAGTAAGTTTTGCCTTTGAACTTTAACCTATTGAGTATTTCCATACTGTTAATTTATAGCATCATTCAGCCAGTTAATATAAGATTTTTCTCATGTTTTGAAGAAAACATTGGTTATGGGTGAGTGGTGACCTCACCAGTAGGGAAAGTAGAGGTACAAAACCCTGTATGGTTGATAGAATTAGTTTTATAGCTGACCAATTGGAATCTTGCATGTTGCAGCTCATCAGTTTCCTTTCCCAGATGAATGAAATATTTGCATAGAAAATAGCTTTCTGTGCTAATGGAAAGCACCACTTTTTGCGGGATCCCTTATATCTGGCTTCAGATTCCCTTAGCAGCAGTCTAAGATGGAAGTCCATTAGGACGACATGTTCTTAAAAACTGGTTACCATCTTGACTTCTGGTTGAGGTCGTGACAGTGAAAGACATAGGACAGAACACTTAGTCTCTGTTCTGGATATCTACCTGTGGGTGGGCTCCAGAGGGAGCCAAAAATCACCCTGGAGGGGTGATAAAGCAAAGGAGGTCATCCAGTGAGGTCAGGGAGAGTACGCATTCTCCCAGTGTGCCCCTGGACATAAAATCATCTAAACCATGGCAGGAAGAAGAGGTGGTCAAAGATGGTCACTATGGAGCTGTGACCACTGTGACAAGCTAAACATAGTGCAGGAGAGGAGTTTGGAACAGCATTTTGACTGGATGAGAAGAAAAAAAAAATTTTTACATTAAAATCTACAACCCCAAGAGACTTTCTAAAAAGAAAGTTGTTTCCAAAGCATTTTCAAATAGCAGTGAAGCAGCCCAGAGAGTGAGAGAAAAAAAAAAGAGAAAGCTTTACAATGAAACATTTAAAGGGGAAGGTATCAATTGATTATTAAAGCAGAGAAACTTGGATTTTACAATTTGGAGGGGTGTCATTCTGGATAGGCATTTTGATGCTGTAATTATGGATAACAAAGATTGAATACTGGAAATAATAGATATAGAGTAACTTTTCAACATTAGGAACCTGAACTAAAAGTGCCATTTGCTGATGGAAAGAGCTAATTGTACTTGTAACTTTGGAGTGAAAAGAATTATTAAAATGGATTTAGAACAACTAGAAAACTGCTCCAAAATTTGGTATTGAAATTGGACAGAAGAATAAGAGAATTAAACTTGGAATATATACATTAAAATTTTGAGGCTTTGGGAATACTTGAGACTTGACTAAAATTTGAGTATATGGTTGCTGGATCAACATAGAAGAGAAATATAGAAAAATATGTGGGATATTCCAACAAGAAAAATGAATTATTGGGATGGATGGAGTTGTTATTGCAAGAAATAAGGGAAATGTGGCTGGACTTGAGAAATAAACTCAAGATCACAGGGCATACAATGAAAAATATTATACAAAAAGAGATGAATGGACAAGACAAGCAGAAAGAGGTAGAAAACAATCAGATTTAAAAACAGAAATTGTGATACAGCAAAGATTACTAAAAGATCTAAATGGGATATGATTAAAAGTGGCAAAAGGGGATGAAATAAGACAAGAAAAGACTACCTTTAAAAGAAGTTAAAGAGGGAGTTGAGATCCAGAAAGTTCTGTTTGAGGAGGAGGTAGAAATAAGAGCAGACATTTTGGAAATTAGACAAAATAATAGGGCAGAGAAGGGAGAAAAGCTTAAAGTAGATAACAAAAAAAAGAAATAGAGATAGAAAGGAGAATTATGGGAGACAAGTTAAGAAAAGGATGATTAGAACATTAAGGAGAGTTAAGATAGAATTTTTTTTTCTTTTTTTTTTAAAGTATAGTGACAGCAGTGGCATAATTTAAAGTTTTAAACTGGAGGGAGATTAGAGATAAAAGAGGAACAATATAACAGTTGGATGTATAATATGGAGATGTATATTATCTTGAGAATTACAGAACATGTGAAAGATTACATAGCTGATTATTGATACATTGGCAATAAGATTTATGAAATGTAATATGGTGGTTGATATAAAATGGATAACTTTGTAAAATCAGGATTACATATTGAATAACCAAACAATTAAGAAGTATAAATTGAATGATTATTGGTTAAATAATGGAATATGAATTCATATATAAAAATTCTGCCATATTTGGAAGGCAAATGAGATTGGTAATTGTAATAATATATGATCATTATTATATACTAAGTTGAATGACACTCAGTTGTTGCGCTGTGCATACAAAGATATGTATGATGATATTTTTATTTGTTAACTGTAAGTATTATCTTGAGAGATTTTTGTGCACCCAATTATGCATCTTGATGAAGGATGTAGAAGGTTATGTAAAAAATGAAAAATAAAAAAACATTGACATAAAAAAGAAAAAGAAAGGTGAGAAGGAAATGGAGGGAAGAAGAGAAGGAGAGAGGTAAGGAGAGGGAAGGAGAGGAGAGTGGGGTGGTGAGGGGAAGAGAGGAGAAGGAAATAGAGGGAAGTAGAAAGGAGATAGGAGAGAGGGAAGTGGAGGAGAGGAGAAAGAGAGGAAGAGGAGAGGGGAGGGAGGAGAGGAGAGGAGAAGGGAAGAGAGGGACGGCGAGGGAAGTAGAAAGGGGAAAGGAGAGAGGGAAGTGGAGGGGAAGGGAGAAGGTAGGGCAGAGAAGAAGAGAGAGAGGGAAGTGGAGTGGAGAGGGAGGGTGTGAAGGAGAGGAATTCCCACTTAGTGATATTTTATTATTGGCATTTTTTTTGTCATTATTCAAAATCAAATGTATCCAGACAATGCATTGTCAATGTGAATATTGAACTTTATGTATATTAAAGAAAAATGTATAAATAAAATGTTATATATAAAAAAAGAAATGGTTACCATCTTGTCAATGAAACAAGCAAGAGGCGTGAATGAAGCCTTTATGTACAGTACGTCTCAATTTTGTTGCACAACAGTCACTGGAATTCTTTTGTAATGGCTTCTTTGCTTCTCTTACAATAAAACTTCTTATTTCTGGAGTCTTACATGTCAGTTTAATTGCTTCCAGTCTAGCTTGCTGGGCAGAAATCATACTCTTTCATTAGTTTTGCACAGACCATGTTACTAAAATATGGCTGAAAAGTTTGTGGCTCAATGAGTTTCATGAAACTAGCTAATATAGATAGTTGTTTACTGTATTGTGCAAACTCAGGCAATTGGACAAATAAATACCATTTGATTAAGAAAACCATGGATTAATAATGTGGACTGCCCAGTTTTGAACCTGTTCACTTAACATGTTAGTAGTGGAGTTAATAAGTAGTTAATAAGCCAGTAGTGGAGAACCTATGGCATGTGTGCCAGAGGTGGCACACAGAGCCCTATCTGTGGGTACACACACCATTGCCCCACTTCAGCTCCAACACGTTTCTCCGTGGTGTTTCCCTGCAAATGACAAAACAGAAGCTCACGAAAGAAAAAGATCTCGCCTCTTGCAAAGCTTCTGGTATTGGGGTGCCCTGCCTCCTGCTAGCCAGCTGGTCTTCAGGTCTCCGCCACACATGCGCACACACCTTGCAGTTTGGACACGCATGCATGCATGTGTGTGCAGTTTGAGCAATCAGTGCCTAAATGGTCCGCCATCACTGTACTAAGCCATTACTAATGGGGTTGAGTCCAGCTATAGGCATCTTCCATTTTATAAATGCCTTCTCTCCTAAGCTATGATTACTGGCACTTTACAAACTAGCCAAAGCTGTGTTGGTCTAGTAGGCATTTATCCTTTAGTACCTATGATACAGTAAGATTTTTTAATAAATGATTTTTATTATTTGGATCTGATATTTTTTTAATATCTTGATTTGTTGTACCCAGAATCCATTTGGATTAGGGCATGCTATACATATTATTGAATAGATGGAAAGATAAATAATAGATAAGTCAACAGCCACCATATTTAAAAAAAACAGTTTATGGCATGTATTCAGTGAACTCAGTCAATCATAATTTAGTCTGTCCTATAATTCTTTAAATTATGCTAGAGCAAGGTATGTAATTTTTTTTACATTTTTTACTAAAATCCTGTCAGATAGGATACCATGCTGAATATAGTTTGTTGACTGTTACCTAGAATAGTCAAAACTTTCCACTGGAGTTTTCTTAAGCAAAGATCAAGATACAGTTTCAAAGATATCTCAGTGGCCTCCTGTTTCTTGTCTTCATTCTGGCCAAAAACCATTCTACAAAAATCACCTTCAGGCTTCAGACTGATGTTAATAGTTTTCTGCCCTTTCTCTTCCTATTTTCCTTCAGCTTCCCTGAAATTTCCTTATTCTGGCAAGCATTTCTTTTGTAAGGCAGATGGTTTTTATGTGGTAGACCTTCATTTCAAAATGTTTTAATCTGCTGAGTCTGTTTCCATTTTTATGCTGCCGTCTTTTGTCTTTTATGGAATTATTTTGTATTTAATCATTGCAAGCTGCCTTGTACTGGGCAAATGTATTGGAAGGGCTGAGTATACATTTCCTAAATAAACATTTTTTTCACATACAAATGCTAATGTTTTAAATGATATATCATTTGCAAATGTAGAACAAATTACCTTCAATAAGACACAAAACAAGACAGGCATCATAGCCAGAGAGGCATAATTGAAAGGAAAGGAAAAGATGAAAGCGACAGAGCCATAGTTGCAGCCCATGAAAAAAACCACTTTTTGGTGAGCAACCTGCATTCAATTTTATTAGTGTTATGGGAACACTGAATGAAGCAGAAGACCAGAAGGGAAGATGTTATAATCACAGTGGTCAAGCCAAGGTCAAGCAGAAGTTGAAGTTGCAAGGCAAACATACTGTTGATGCACTGCTGTCTCAAATTACTTTTGGAGAAAGGAAAATCCACAAAAGGTGTTTCCTAATTCATTATAGAAGGATCATTTTAATTTAGCACCCCTTTTCCAATTGTGAAAGGTTGCATGATTTTGGAGAAGTATGCAAACAATACTTAATGACTGTTTGAAGTTATGACAGCAGTGGACAAAATGACTTATGGCCAGGCCTTGCACTTATGGCTGCTCTAGCATTTCTGCAGTTAGCGGATCAAAGTTCAAGTGCTTAACAAGTGGCATGTATTTATGATGGTTGCAGCATCCCTGGGTCTCGTGGTTGCCATTTGGTACCTTCTTAGGGGGCTTCTAACAAACAAAGTCAATTGGAGAAAGTTGGATTCACTTAACCATTTTTACTGATTCTTATAGTGAACATGGCAAACATGGTTGTAAAATTTCACCCAATTTACTTAATGTTCTCATCACTTAGCGATGGAAATTCTGGACCCAATTGTGGTTGTAAGTCAAGGGCAATCTGTAATCCTCCCTGTCAACTATTCCAAGAAAGATATTACTTTGAAGAAAAAGTTTCAGCTTAAGCATCATTCAGTCCTTAACAAGCAAAATACATCTTCTGTGAATGTGCATTATCTCTTCTTTTAAAGTCTCTGATAATGATAACCCCCATTCTGAATCTTATAGAAAACATCTGGCATTGCTGTATGTTATTAGTGGTAATTGAGATTTTTATTGGGTTTCTTTTTTGTTTTTTAATAGAAGTTTTGTCTGTCTTTTGTTCATTGCCCAGAGTTTATTTGGACAAATGGATGGCCATATAAATAAGAAGAAATATTGTGTAAGCACTGCATGGGTATGAGATATGGGTGTGGGCACAAGCAATGTTTTTCATCATTACCTGAAACATGATTATTCTGTTACTTTACTTTCTGGATTTGCAATATATTAGAATTGAATTGAAATCAAATTCTGTTTGCTCAATACCGTGAATTATAAACTGGTTGCAGGGACTGTGTTATAGTATACCCTAGGGCAGGGGTGGGCAATTATGGCTCCTTCATGACTCGTGGACTTCAACTCCCAGAATTTCTGAGCCAGCATGG
>JAEANM010011571.1:0-15205 GCA_017656035.1 Myanophis thanlyinensis | reverse complement strand
AAATTAATAAATTCTAAAAAGTTTATCAAAATTTAAAATTTAAATATATTAAAATATTAAACTACCCCAAAGTATCATTATGTAAATAATAATAGAATTTATTTAAAAAAAGAAGAAGAAGATATATTTAAGTCCCCTCAGCAGTTAGCCAAGGATGAGATAAAGGCAACTGTGTGAGAGTATGGTCTTTAAAAATGATTAGGGAAGCATTTTTGTGTCACAGCCAGAATGAGTTAAAGATCCATATGGAAGCTCCTGTAGGGTTGCTAACAATCTCTTGTTAGCAATTCCAAGCACTGTTTCTGTATATGGGAAGACCAAGGGAGCTATTTAGAATCAGTCACGTCAGTTGCTAGGCGCCATTGTGTCATTTTCTGCAATAGTGTAGGCCTCCCAAGCTTTTGGTATTCTTGTCTGAAACCATATGAGGCATTGAGAATGTTGAAATGTCATGCGATAAGGGCCATTTCACAAGATATTGGCCATTTTCAATGTCAATATTTTCAGTTTTTACTATTTATCTCTAATGGGCGGGTCCAGGAGGAACACCTGGTGACGGTTGACCCATCAATATTATGGCACCCGTATTGGGCCTTGTTGTGGAGCTTTAATTGAAATGTATGCTTGACTACAATGTAGATCTATATTTCTAGATGAGGCTGTTTGGTTGCACAAATTTTCCCCTTCCCCTTGTGGTTGTTGTGCCTTCGTTTAAGTTAGTTTGTGTCAAATCAGGGTGTCCCAGGTCAGCAACCTTAAGACCAATGGACTCCAATTCCCAGAAATTCTAGGAATTGAAGTCCATTGTTCTTTTTTTATATAATAATTTATTTATTTTTAAACATAAAAATCCTTGCGTGAACAGTGTATTACCAGGTGTCATTCCTTTTTATACAATCAAATTCATATTGAGCATATTTAATACAATTGCTTCTGTTATTTAAGTAATCAAAACTTCATGTTATCAATCTTAACGCCCATCTCTATTTTCTATCTATTCTTTCTTTTATTGAGAATAAAATCTTACTCCTCTCAATTAATTTTACTCCTTTACAGTATTCTAATAATAACTATAATGAATTTAAATAAAATGTGGTGAAATAAACTACTAATTCAATTTCAGAAGGGAAAGTATGATTAAGAATTGAATAAAGGAAACTGATAAATTAAAATTAATATGCATAATATTGTTAGATTTATAAGTCTGTGAAATGCAATGCAACGTGGGTGATAAAGGATACTATAAATTGGTGATCAATATAAAAAGGATATCATGTAACATTGGAAATTAAATAAGACTGTAATATGAATATGAACTTTATTATTAGATCTATATATATGAAGGGTAATGCACATGATTAATAATATTATATAAGTAATGGTGAGATGATTCGAATGTGATAAAAAGTATGCTATCCTTACTATCATTATTAGAAAAATTAAGAATTGAATAAAGGGAAATTGTGAATTAGAATGAATATGTATAATACACTTAGATTGATGGAGACTTTGAAAGGTAATGGGTGCATATTAGAAATTGGTGATTAATATAAAATAACATTAGGCAATGTTGGAATTTAAATAAGAATGAATATGATTTTACTATTAGACTTGTACAATATATGTAGGATAATGCATAATGATCAATAACATGACATATGTTTTTTTCAGTCTAAGCACCTAAGCACTTATTTCTGTACTTCCTTATCCCCAGATAAGGGTATGATCAAATGATCTCCATATCATTTTTACTTCTTTTATTCTCAGGGCTATGCTACGTGAAAAGACAGCAGGTCATAAGGTGACTTCCACAATTCAGGAGGACCTGATCCAAGTTCTCTGCTTGAAACCACAGCCCTGACAATTAGCCACATAAAGCATTTTTAAAACAGCAGGAGAAGCAGAAACTCCTTCTTCCCTTATGTATGTCTCATTTTAGCAAGAAGAGGCAATGAAAGCTTTGGTTTTGTTATAAACCATCCATTCATTGTTGATTTTTAGTGTCCACATAAATATGCTCCAGGATGTAAATCTCTAGATCTTCCAACAGGGTTCCAATCACCACAATAACAGAGTCCATACAATTTATTTACTGCTGGCCACTGATCCTCCATTCAATGTTCCCAGCATG
The DNA here is from genome assembly GCA_017656035.1 of Myanophis thanlyinensis. NCBI lineage: Eukaryota > Metazoa > Chordata > Lepidosauria > Squamata > Homalopsidae > Myanophis > Myanophis thanlyinensis. The sequence continues at coordinate 13,074 of JAEANM010011571.1, read as the reverse complement.
GTGAACTTCTCCAGAGAATTAGGTCTTTGCATAATCTGTTCAAAATACAACATGGTAATTTGAGCCTGGTCATTTGTGCTTTGAGAGACAATTCTGGGTTGATTTGTTCAATGATCCATTTGTTTGTTTGTTTGTTTCCACTCTCAAGCATCTTCTCCAGCACAAAATTTCAAAAGCATCAGAACTCTCTCTATCTTGTTCTTCCGTACTATTTCTGTCTTGCTTCTCTAAAGTCCAACTTTCCCTTCTGTGTAGAGTCATGGGGAAAAGTAGTGCCTGAATGATTATTATTTATGTATTTTTATCTATAATGTTTTTATTTATTGAATCCCACCTTTATTGTTTTTTTATAAACAACTCAAAACAGTGAATATCTAATGCTCCTATTTTCCCCACAACAACAAGTCTGTTATGACTGACCCAAAGTCACCGATCAGCTTTCATACCTAAAGTTAGGGTGACCAAGCGTCCTCTTTTGCCCAGGCATGTCCACTTTTTACGTCCAGTCCGAGGCGTCCGGGTGGGTTTTATAAATTTATAAAACCTACCCGAACGCCCCAGACTGGATGTAAAAAGTGGAGATGTCATGTCCGGGCAAATGGGGAAAAGAGGCTCCGGCAAGACGAACATGTGCTCCATCGAGCTTAGAAATTCCCTGCCACTTAGGTGGCGATCTATCACGGTGCCACCAATTCGTCTTCTGTGCTGATTTTGCCTTCCACACTTTTTTTTTTTGTGCCTGCATGCATAGTCAGTCTCGCTTCCGATCACAACCAAATTAGGTGCCTCTTGAAGTTCTAAAACGAATTACGGTCATGACTGGAGGTTCCACTGTAATAAATTAATAAAATGATATAATAAAATAACCTCCACCCCCTCGCCCCAATGATAACCCATCACATGAGCCATTTAATGGGCTCCGTCCCGCTATGCATTTCCCGGGCCCACTGGCAGAACCAGGTCTTCAGCGCCGTCCGGAAGAGTGTCAGAGTGGGGGGGGCATTCTAATTTCTGGGGGAATGATGTTCCAGAGAGAGGGAGCCACCACGAAGAAGATCCTTCTTCTGGTTACCACCAGGTGTATCTCCCGAGGGCAGGGGTGTCAAACTCAAGGCCCGCAGGCCGGATCCAGCCTGCAGGATGCTTAGATCTAGCCCGCGGAGCTGGCCTGGAAATAGCAAAGGATCGGCCTGTGGTGCCTCTACTAGCAACTGGTTTTGGCTGCCAGAATACTGCAGGAGGCCTTCCATGTGCAAAACAGGGCCTCTGTAGTGCTGCAGGAGGCTGTCCTTGACACAGAAGGTTATAAAAGGGAGGAAAGATAAAATATGTATTCTGTATTGTATCTGACATTGTATTATCCCTTATCCATTATTCCCTCTCCTCTCTATTCAACCTACTCTCCATACCCTCTACAGTCCACTCTCCTGCTTTTCTAATATCCTAAGGTCAAGGGCGATCGCCTAAGCATTTCACTGCACATACCGTACTGTGTATGGCTGTGTATGTGACAAATGAAATTTGAATTTGAATTTGAATTTGAATTTGATTTGATTTGATTTCTCATAGGATGATCAACTAAGTATTAAAAAAAACAAAAAATAACAGAGATGTACACCTCTCTATTTTTATAAGGGTATAAAACCATGTATGTGGAAGTGCGGTCCTGTGTCACACCCACCGTGGCCATGGCCAGCTCCCACCCACCCACCAATTCTCTGAGGTAAAACACAACCCTGATACGGCTCTCAATGAAATTTGACACCCCTGACCAACAGGATGGAATCCGCAACATTCCTTGCCTCCCCACTCTGGTGGGTCAGGTAGATGTGACTGAGATGGTCCCTCAGATAACCTGGTCCCAAGCCATGAAGGGATTTAAAGGTGACAACCAGCACCTTGAATTGCACCCAGAAGGAAATCGGCAACCAGTGCAGCTCCCACAGGAGATGTGATGCATGTGCACACCGAGGTCTGCACAAAAACCATGCAGGCCATTGCATTTTGCACCAACTGGAGCTTCCGGAAGCTCTTCAAGGGCAGCCCCATGTAGAGCGCATTCTCTATATGCAGGAAAATTGAAGTGGGGAAGATTTAATAAGAATGGTTTAAAACCAGCTGGCAACTAAATAGAGTGATTTGTGAGAATGAATGCTTACATAACCTGGGAAAATCAAAATCTTTTGCAGGGCTGACTGGAAGGATTGAGAGTGGTTTGTCAATAAAGCTGCAAGCAGAGACTCCAGGCAGGAAATCTGAGTCAAGAGCTTCTGCTAATAGGAATATTTTCCCGTTCTTTATTCGCCACCCCCTGAGTTCCAGGCTGAAACAACAACAACAACACTGTAAGCTTATCTTTCTCAGGTAACAATATCATGCAACTGACCTAGAAATAAATGGTGAATAGCATCAATCTTCTCCAATCTGACACTTTCTAGATCAGGGGTGTCAAACTGGATTTGTTCAAGGGCCAGATCAGTATTATAGTTCTCCTCCGTGGGTCCGTGAGGTGCATGTGGTGGGGAGTGTGTGGGGGGAAATGGGAGGGACATCTGCTGCAGCATTTTACCACCAAAATGGGACATCTGCAACAAAGGTGAAATTCAGCAGGTTCTAGCAGGCTTGGTAGGACCGGTAGTAAATTTTCTAAGCAGTTTGGAGAACCGGTTGTTAGAAGAAACCTCCTTTCATTTTTATCCACTTTACAGGGTTAATCCTGTCAGGAAGGCAGGAAAGAAACATGCTGGTGTTGTTTCTGGCCTAATCTTTATGGCCCTGCTTACAGAAACTGCCCATCCAGTCACATGACCCCACCAGCTGTGCCCAACAAGCCACACCCACAGAACCGGTAGTAAAAAAAATTGAATTCCACCACCAGTGTGCAATCCACTTTCGGCCCGTTATGACCACAGGTGAGTCCAAAATGTATGTTTCTAAGTGAGATATTTGTTAAGTGAGTTTTGCCCTATTTTATGACCTTTCTTGCCACAGTGGTTAAGTGAATCACTGCAGTTATTAAATTAGTAACACCATTACTAAGTAAGTATGGTTTCCCCATTGACTTTGCGTGTCACAAAAGGTCACAAAAGGGAATCCCGGCACACTGCAACCGTCATAAATGTGAGTTGGTGGCCAAGCATATGACTTTTGGTCATGTGACCATGGGAATGCTGCAATGGTTGTAAGTGTGAAAAAGTCATGTCACTTATTTAGCGACATTGTAGCTTCAAATGGTCACTAAATGAATTGTTGTAAGTCAAAAGCTTTTCCCGCATGTGGAAAAGCTGCCGTCACTTTGCTATAGCTGCCCACTCCAGTAGAATTTAATGCTACTTAAGTGGTATGACTCGTGTAAGGCAGGGGTGTCAAACTCGATTTCATTGAGGGCCACATAAGGGTTGTGTTTGACCTCGGGGGGCCTGGGTGGCTGTGGCTAGAGTGGGCATGGCCAGCTCAACATCACTTGTGTCAGGGGTGCCTATTGTCGTCCGAGCGCATTGCAGGGGAAAACAGGCTCCCAAGCTTCGTTTTCGGCTGCGACAACATCCTGCAACCCTCTGCCAGTGAAAACGGAGCTCGGGAGAGCCATTTTCACTGGCCGAGGGTTGCAGAATGCCGTCACAACTGAAAATGGAGCTTGGGAGCCCATTTTCTGTGGCAGAGGCACCGTGGACTGGTCCTTTGCTGTTTCCAGGGCAGCCCTGAAAGCCAGATCTAAGTAACCCACAGGCCGGATCCAGCCCCTGGGCCTTGAGTTTGACACCCCTGGTTTAAAGCATCCTCTTTCTTCAGAGACTGCTATGTTTCCCGGGGAGGTTGGGAGGGAGGAAATCAACGGAGTATGGAAAAAGGCCCCCCAATATGTTTGCTTCAGGCCACTGGTGGAATTCAAATATTTTTACTACCCGTTCTGTGGGCGTGGCTTGGTGGGCGTGGCTGGGGGGGGTCATGTGACTGGGTGGGCAGTTTCTGTAAGCAGGCAATAAAGATTAGGCTAGAAACAACACCAGAATGTTTTTTTTTCTGCCTTCCTGACAGGATTAACCCTGTGAAGTGGAAAAAACAAAACAAAAGGAGATTTCTTCTAACAACCGATTCTCCAAACTGCTTAGAAAATTTACTGCCAGTTCTAGAGAACCTGCTAGAACCTGCTGGATTTCACCTCTGCTTCAGGCAGCAGAAAAATAATTATTTTGAAATAACTGCATTCCATACAGTTTCCTCCTTCCCTCATCCATAAACCCACTGGATAGAGCAAGCCTGAATTCTCCCCATTAAAGAAAAATTAATAAGGAAATAAAAGTTAGACTAAGCAATCACTGACTCTAAATATACTGCAAGGCAGCTGGGTAAAGGACAAATTACCACAAATTAGGTCAATGTGTGACAAATTGCCCTGCCACTCAACAAGCTACTCAGCCCAGGACTCTAGAGATGAATTCAGGAGAACAGCAATGCCTTTCTGAAAAATCCTGTTTATTACCTTAAGCATTGGAGAAAGTTACTACCCAACTGCCATTCTTAGCATGATAAAAGAGCAAATAATTAGGTCTGGGGGGAATTAATTGTACAGATTTAATTTAATTTTAATTGTATTTACATTTGAACCAGAAGATTTTGAACCAGTTCTGCCCAATCTCTTTTCCTCAGCATGAAAAGGAGGTGGGGAGAGAGAGAGAAATGTCACATTTGCTATGTCACATTTTCTTCCTGAGCTTCCTTAAATGGATATTTGCACAGCGCTAAGAAGTTTTGAATTATTTCCATAATATATTTAAAATTATTTCAGCAGTTCCTTTTGCTTTCTAATAGTTAAACATTTCCATTCTTTGTCTTTATTATAAGATGGACCCAAATGTTTACAGATGATGCCATTTTTTTTTTTTCATTTTAGAGGGGAACAATAGTCTCACGTTACTCAGAAGGAAAATTTCCTATTGATGAAGAGCCCTGCTTATTTTCAGAACTGAGCATCCAGTATTGCCGCTGGCATGGTTAAATTAAACATTAATTTCACTTTTTGAGCCAAATCTCCCGCTGCAAAACATTTCACTTCATGTTCTCTGAAGTTTTAGCTCTGAAAGATTTAAAGTTGTATTTCTCAACCTTGGCAACGTTAAGATGGGTGAACTTAATTCCCATAATTCCCCATGCTGGCCAGGTGAATTCTGGAAGTCATCTTAAAATTGCCAAAGCGGAGAAACAGTGATTTAAAGTTATGACCATGTAGGCAGTCCTCGACATATGAACTTAATGAAGCCTACCCGTTATGGTTGTAAGTTGTGATGGTTGACTGAACTGATTTCATGACCTTTTTTTATGGTGCTCATTAAACCAATGTGCCATCTTAAAATTGCCAAGGTGGAGAAACAGTGATCTAGAGTTATGACCATGTAGGCAGTCCTAAAAACAACAATAAAACAACAGGGTGATTGCTGGCTGAGGAATTCTGGGAGTTAAGGTTCACAGGTTGTAAAGGGACCATAATGACCCACTCCTGGCCTAAGCTGTTTATAGCTGTAGAAAGTTAGCACCCACCCCTTTCCTAGAAGAATGACATATTCTAGGGCAGGGGTCTCCAACCTTGGCAACTTTAAGACTTGTGGACTTCAACTCCCAGAATTCCTCAGCCAGCTTTGCATCCAGCTTTGCTGGCTGAGGAATTCTGGGAATTGAAGTCCACATGTCTTAAAGTTGCCAAGGTTGGAGAACCTGTTCTAGGAAATATTAAAAAGGCAGAATATTATATTTCCCCGGATATAAAAAGAGGAGAAACATGTTTTTAAAGACAAAGAGCAGCTCCCTGCAGCTCCCTGCCCAGAAGCAGATACTAAACTGAGGCCAGCTTTTAGAAATGCAGATTTGGTAATCCATTCAAGACAGGATATTCTGAACAAAGGCAGGGCACAGCCATTCAGCCACAGTAGGAATTGCCCTTCATTGCATCAGCCCAAGGTTCAATCAAACTTGATCTAAAACCCATGTTGTCCTGTCCATCAATAAACCATCTTTCCAATCAGCCTCCATGTTTCCAGTGTCTTTCTTCCCACTTGGAACTGAACCCAGATAGATATTTCTTCCAACATAGCTTTAAACATTTTTCTCTGAGTTGGCAACCAGTGGGGACTTTTCAGTACAAACAGCATATGATTCCTGTCCCTTGCATCAATTAGCAACCTATTTGATTGTGACTTCCAGACACTTTTCAAACACACCTGCCCAGTTATCTCACCCCATCCTGGGCCAGTAAACCATGTTGTACTAGTCAAGATGAGATGTAACCAAACGTAGATAACAGTTGCTAAGTTCAACTAGCTTAAGAAGGGTTGCAATTGATGGACCAGCTGAAGCTTCCTCACGAGTACCACTTTATAATGCCTTGGTAAGGTCACACTTGGAATAATTTTGCATCCATTTTTGGTCACCACAAGATAGAAAAAAAAATATAGAGACTCTAGAAAGAGGGCAGAGAAGAACAATAAAGATGATTAGGGGACTGGAGGCTAAAACATATGAAGAACGATTGCAGGAACTGGGTATGTCTAGTTTAATGAAAAGAAGGACCAGGAGTAACATGATAGCAGTGTTCCAATATTTGAGGGGCTTCTAGAAAGAAGAGGGGGGTCAACTTATTCTCCAAAGCACCTGAAGGCAGAACAAGAAGCAATGGATGAAAATTAATCAAGGAGAGAACCAACCTGGAACTAAGGAGAAATTTCCTGAGAGTCAGAACAATTAAGTAGCAACTTGTCTCCAGAAGTTGTAGTGCTCCATCACTGGAGATTTTTAAGAAGAGATGGGACAATCATTTATTATAGGGCCGTGCTGGCGAACCTATGGCACAGGTGCCACCAGTGACACACAGAGACATCTTGCTGGGCACACAAGCTGTCAGCCAACTTACCTCCAGCTAAGCATGCTCATGCGATTGCACATGCACGCATGCATGATTGCAGAGACTCAGCTGGTCTTTGGGTGTCTGCTGTGCATGCGTGCAATTATAGCAGGAAATCCAGCTGGTCTTTGGAGCTCTTGCGCATGCGCATGTGATTGATCATGTGTGCATGAGTGCGTGCAGTGTGTGTGCATTGCACATCAAAAGTTGCATGCATGGCAGATGATGCAGTTGCACATGCAGCGCACATGGAGGAGCCGCAAGCAAGTGCGGATGGCACACACAAAGCACGTACTTTTCGGCACTCGGTAAGTAAAAGGTTTGCCGCCACTGTTATAGGATTTCCTTCCTGAGTAGGAGGTTGGATTAGAAGACCTCCAAGGTCCCTGTCAACTCTGTTACAGGTAGTCCTCTACCTACGATCACACTGGAGCCCAAACTTTCTGTTGTTAAGTGAGACATTTGCCCCATTTTATGACTTTTTCTTGCCATGGTTTTTAAGTGAATCACTGCAGTTGTTAAGTTAGTAGCCCAGTCATTAAGTGAATACGGCTATCCCCGTTGACTTTGCTGGTCACAAAAAGGGGATCGCATGACCCCGGGACACAGGAACGGTCATAAATATGAACCCGTTGCCAAGCACCTGAATTTTGATCACCGGATTATGGTGAAGGTTGCAACTTTGGAAAACGGCCCGAGGTCACGTTTTTCAGTGCCGTTGTAACTTTGAAGAACATTGTAACTTTGTCACTAAATGAACTGAAGTCTACCTGTGTTATTCTGATTGTGACCTGCAAGGTCATTATGAGCTGAAGGTCAAGTGTGAAACTACTGGTGGGTGTGCAACCCCATTCAACGCAGGCCCCACCTCAACTCCACAATCCAACTTCCTTCGTATCAAACAAATTATGTTTGGATTTAATTTCAGCTTGTTTTCCCTGATCCATTCTATTAATGAGTTGGCCCTGTACCCTGCAGAATGACTCTGGGGAGCCAAGCAACCCTTTCCTTCTCTTATCTTGTTTTATCAAAATCTGAGGAGAATTTTGAGAAATTAACATGCCAGGCAGGAATAGCTATATTGGATTAATGCTGTGGACTTGAACATCAAACATTCAGAAAACCAATAGATGGCAACAACAAAAGAAATCAGATTTTTGTTGCCTTCCCTTCAAGAAAATAAATGAATGAAAATAAGAACCAGTTTTATATTGTCAGTGGGTTTTTTTCTTTTCTTTTCACATATACCGTAGGTATATTTGTAGATTTGTTTGTTTGTTTGTTTGTTCTTTAAATGCAATCAGTGTTCATTTTATTTTCCCTCCTGTAGTTTTGCAAATAATTTTTTAAAAAAATATGTTAGTGTTTGCAAAGCCTACAGGAGGGAAAATAAAATGAACACAGATTGTGATGGTGTTAAAAAAAAAATTAAAAAAATGTGTTGCAACTCTAAATAAATTACATTTAAGGACTCAGGAAAACATTTCTAAATTCATAGCCACCAGAGCAATGGCTGGAAATTATGGAATTACAGTCTCAAATTGGAGAAGATTGGCATTTCCTGAAGAGTTTATATTGAGTGGTCTTACTAGTCTCATGTCCATTTTTTCTGCATAATTCATTCCTCCTTAAGTTGTTCTACTTCTTTTAATTTTTTTATGTTTATTGTGCTTTCCCTTCGGGTTCCCTAGTGTTCATTAAGAGTTGACACCAAAGTTGGTGGCGTATATTCCTCATCCAAAATTGAACTATATGACCACTACTATAATACCATTGGATCCTACAGTATAGTTTTGCAGAACCTTAGACTTAGAATAACTTTATTGCCACTTTGAATCAATGGTAAAATGCAGCCTGGTCACACCAGTTCAGCTGATCCGGCAGCAGCAATGATGTTTGGCTTCACCCACCCGGCTCTTATGACGTTTGGGCCCTCCCACCCAATCCCTGATTTTTCCTGTTTTATATTCCCTTCATTTATTTTTTCTTTTTTACTTACCTGAATCTTCCCAATCACCCAGGCTGCCTCTGGTAAGTAAAAACAAATAGTTAAGAAGCTGTGTGGCAGCAAAGCACCCAGGCACCAAACTGGTAGCAAAATCTCAAAAAGACTGAAAAAAGGCCCCAAAAAAGGCCCGAAAATGAAGCACATGGAGGCCAAAAACTTTTTTATTGTTGTTTTCCTCTTCTAAATCTAGGTGTGCCTTATACTCAAGTATGTCTCATATGCCGAAAAATACAGTAGCTACATCATGGTTAAGACTACAAAGGAAGTTCAGGGTGGTATGGGATTTTTCCCCACAAAGTCTAGAAAGTGGGAAGGGTTTTTTTTTCCCCCGCCCAGCTAAATTTTTATTTTCATTCTCTGTGCACATCCTTACAGATCTGTTTTTATTTCTGAGATGAGTGTGTCTGCAGTTTTGGAGGTGTCCATTCACAGAAGCGTGGGATTAAGTTGTCCATTCTTTGCTGTGTGCTTATACTGGCCTCCCTAATAGAAGAGATCTGAAGGCGTGAGTTGATCCCACAGGTCATGATTTTACAGAGAAGATAAAACAATCCTGACTTCTTGAGTCATTGAGAAGCACGGAGATAACCTTGAAGAACGCATGCAACAGCAGATACATAAATATAAGCTTAGTCCTGAAAAAAAAAGAGGAACAAATGAAAAAGAAGCTCTAAATTACTCACCTTCGTTCTCTTTGGTATAAGAAGGCAAAGAAACAAATTCTATTGTTGCAGAGTATAATAAATAGAGTTTCAGTTGCCCTTGTGAAGTCGTTTCCTCCCCTATTGTACCTTGAAAGTCTGACATTGAGTGGAACATAGAATATAGAATCATAAGGCCGGAAGGGATCTCAAAGGTCTACTAGTCCAACCCTCTGCTGAAGGCAAGAGACCTTTACACCATTCCTGGTCAAATGGTTGTCCAGTTTATTATTGGAAACTTCCGGTGATGGAACACCCACAACTTCAGGAGGCAAGCTGTTTTATCAATTAACTAGCTGATAACCCCATTGCCTGGGTATTTATTTATCCTGTATTAGACAGGAAAAGGAATGAATTATATCTGTAATGTGAACTGTGAGCCACCTTTCTTTCCTCGCGCTTCGCCCTCTTTTTTAACCTCACACCCAACCTTCTGTAAGGGAACACAAGAGGCTCACTCACCCTCTCGTGAAAGATGGCCTCCAGGTTCATGTGTCTCCCATCACCACATGATCCGACCCAGGCAATCAAGCCACGCTCTGCTCCGTGACCTGCTGCAGCCAATCGGCAAGGCTATCTCTACCTTCCACCAAACTCCCCTTGACCCGCCTCGATGAACACAAGCTCAGATACATACACACACTCTTAGTGGTGCTAGGGGTGTCTTACCCCCACCGTATTTGTTTCCAGAGAGTAACGATGCGGTCGGGGAAACGTTTTCGCTCACTGAAGGCAAACACAGAAAGAATGAGGAAAAGCTTCTTTCCATAGGCAATATGGACACTAAATCAGACACCACAAGAACACCAAGGATCATAACGATTGTTTAAATATACATGAAGTAACCACCTTCCCAACTATCTCCTTTCTTCAAGTTATTCTCAACCTATTTCCTACCCTCCCATTCTGCCCTAACTTACCTGTGGTCGTGAATGGTTGCGTAAGCATTTCACTGCATATTGTACCATGTATGACTGTTCATGTGACAAATAAAATTTGAATTTGAATTTGATTTGATAAATCATCTGTATACCAAGTTTGGTTGAAATTGGTTGAGGCGTTTGAATTTTGGTTGAAATTGGTTGAGAGTTATGCTGAAACATCCATCCAGATAGATAGATAGATAGCTCGCCCTGACAGAAAATTTCTCCTTTTCTTCTAAGTTGTCTCTCTCTTTGATGAGACTTTTTTCCTCCTATTGCTTCTAGTTCCACCCTCTGGTGTTTTGGAGAAAAAAAATCAATCCTGCAAAGTTTTGATTTTAATTCCCCAAAGGACTTTCAGAATATGCCAGAATATCAATGCAGAATCTGCTGATTATAAAAGCAGCTCTCCTTCCTTCTGGGATTGTCAGATAATCAAACAACATGTGCACACAGCCCTAATAAGCCCATTTTGTAGTTGTAATAAGGAGTCCAGAATGATCTTGAAGTAACATCTTAGAGCAATGCTTTCCAAATCTTCATTACCCAAAATCACTTATCCAAGAATCTTATTGACCATTGAAGACCGATTGTAAAAACCCTTCTTTCAGCACTGTCATAACTTTAAATGGTCATTGAATGAATGGTCGTAACTCAGAGGTGAAGTTCAGCAGGTTCTAGCAAGTTCACTAGAACCAGTAGTAAATTTTCTAAGCAGTTTGGAGAACTGGTTGTTAGAAGAAATCTCCTTTTGTTTTTTTCCACTTTACAGGGTTAATCCTGTCAGGAAGGCAGGAAAGAAACATTCTGGTGTTGTTTCTAGCCTAATCTTCATTGCCTGCTTACAGAAACTGCCCATCCAGTCACATGACCTTCCCAGCCACACCCACCAAGCCACGCCCACAGAACCGGTAGTAAAAAAAATTGAATTCCACCACTGTCGTAATTCGAGGATTATCTGTATTAGAGAAGCAATATCACGGAATGATCTTTACATCATTTCAACAGTTTACCATTGGTGACTTCATCAATTTTCATCTTAACTTTAGGAATTTTGTAAAATATATATTTAATAGACGTGGCAACCTTCAAGTCAGTTTAACTGTTCCCGTGGCGATAAGCAGCGGATTTGTGTATTGTTATCCAAACCCACCCAGCCACCCACTTTTACCAAATTCTGGGTAAGACAGAGAGACAATTTGTTAAAACTTTTGTTCTCAAGATCTGCCTTTTCTTAAACTTTTACTCTCTGGCAACCTCACTAGTAATGCAGGTAATGCCCAGCAGGGGTCGCTGTGCCCCACAGAGGAAAGATTAATTTAAACCCCCCTCTCATTTTCTAGCTATTTTGGAACCCTTCTTATTCACAGGTGAGCATGACACAAGAGGTGGCAAATATATTTTCAGAAACAGCGGGGAATTATACCATTCCTGGTCAAATGGTTGTCCAGTCTATTTTTGGAAACTTCCAGTGACAGAGCACCCACCACTCCAAGAGGTAAAGCTGTTTTATCAATGACCGTATTTTTTGGTGTATAAGACATATTCGCCCCCCCCCAAAAAAAACCAAAAATTGGGTGAAAATGTCTGTGTGTCTTATACAGCAAATATTGCCAAAGCTCTGCCCACCTGCCATCCCATTTTTGGATTCTGCACACCCCATTTTTGGACCTTTTTCCAGCCTGTTTTCAGGGCTTTTTTGTGTCTGTTCTTGGGGCCTTTTTTTTGGGGGGGGGGGGAATGGGTCGAAAAAAGATGGAAGGATCCCCTACCTATGACAAATGTTCCATGCTTTTTCAGGAGCCAACTGAACTTTTTTTGTTTTTTTTCTTTGAAGACGTTTCGCTTCTCATCCAAGAAGCTTCTTTAGCTCTGACAGGATGGGGGGAATGGAAGGATTTCTATTCCTTGCAGACAAGAGGTCATTTTATCCTTTTTAGAGGGTTGTTTGAGGCCACTTGGAGCTTTATCTGTGTCTTCAGGGTCACCTGAGTAGTGCAAATGCTTCCTGTAGTCTGCAATTTTGGGGGAAATCTGTTCATACTCCCACACCATTCAAAGTGTCTTCATCCCAAAGTGCATAGCTAAAACTCGAGATGAATTCTGGGAATATATTTACTCCCAGTAGGGTTACACAAGGTGTGAAGGTCATCTCAGGTACTTAATTAAAGCAGAGAAACATCTATATTGTAGCAAAAGACACCTCTCATCATGGACATCAGAGCTATTCCAACTCCGCTCCTCAGGATGCCATTATAGGGCACTGCATGTCAAAATAACTAGAGACAAAGACAGCTTTTCCCCTCAAGCCATCACGCTGCTGAACACCTAATTCCCACAGCACTATCCTTTACCTAACGATATTTACCCATGTAGTAGGGCTGAGTATATCCTTCTCATCTTTCCTACTACCTACTCCTATTGGTGTCTTATGATTATATTACTTTGTTGTTTGTATGTATACTGAGAGCATGCACCAGAGACAAATTCTTTGTGTATCCAATCACACTTTGCTAATAAAGAATTCTATTCTATTCTATTCTATTC
>JAEANM010011570.1:0-15206 GCA_017656035.1 Myanophis thanlyinensis | reverse complement strand
ATAATAAATAACCCACAACATTCATTTATTTTATTTTCTCATTGGCTTTTCTCTGGCTGCAACCAGAGACCTTGTGTGAATCTGACAGTTTTAAAATCAGGGCTTTAATCATCTTCGGTTACTCTTCCCTCTTCCTTTGGGCTTTGAGACAGGAATACATTTCTCCGTGTGCACCACGTATCATGGCTAAAGGAGATAATGTGCATTGGATCCATAACCTCATGCTGGTTAGAGAGGGTTGGGAACTCTGTTGTCATATCAAGGCATGGGACACTGTCTTGTTCTTTTGTGCCTCCATGATTTGCTGGTAAAGCTGAAGCTGTATCTTCCACTTCGATCCTCTGCTAACTTATCCATTTCTTCAGAAGCATCAGTGTATCCTTTCTGAGCCCATATGAAACCGAATCACAGTGCATGGAGTCCCGTGATCTTATATTTTAATGGAGCAAATCCAGAAAGGGGAATGTTTTCCATACTTATGGCTGAATAGCCAAACATGTGCAAAATCCATTCCATTGTTATCACCAAACATTGCAAGTATTTTATCCTAGGACCTTAAATGGGCTCATAAAAATACCCCGATTAGACTTCAGTTGTAAAGCCTTAAGATGAAATTTCACTATGTTGTAAGGTTTAGAGAAACTCAGCTGTGGTCTTAGATGCAACCCACTCTTAGAAACTTCCAGCTCCAAAACTTGAACTTATTCGTGGGTGGGGGAGAGGAACTATATTAAAGAGAGCAATTTTTAAAGGCATTCTTCCATATTATTGACATGCAGATATAACCTAATGGAAGGATTGAGGAAATCTCTGCTTTGCTACTAAATGACTAATATATTTTTTCCTCCAAAAGAAATTTGGTAGAGATTCTTCTCTCCACTTTGTTGTTGTGGCCTGTTTAAGCTGTTTACAAAACCTTGAACTGTCTAGACAACACCATAAAAGCCCAGGGTCTGTAACAGCTTAATTAGGCTATATTGTACACCTTGTGCTGGGTGGGAAAAAGAAAGAGATTTCCACAAGTGCAATAAAAGAGGCAAGTGAGAAAACAATTTGACTTTTTTAAAAGAAAGAACAAGAAAAGGGAAAAGAAAAAGAAAAGAGTTTGCATTCTCTTTGTGTTCATTAAAGGCCAGATTGGAGGGATAAAATACCAGGAAATGCACAAAGTATGCCTTAAACTAAGAGAATGGAGGAAGACTGGGAGAATAATTCAATTTTTTAATTTAAACCAGAAAAATTAAGTTTATGCCTTTGAACTTCCAAGATGTCAAGGTCATCACCTTTAACCTTTCTGAATAATTAGAAGCCTCAAAGCTTTGCCTCTTATATTCAACTACCCACCCTCCTGAGCTTCCCACCCATTCCTCACTTCCTGTTTTCCCTTTTCCTTTTTCTGTCTCAGGCTGGCAAATCCATTCTTCACTCATAGGTGCATAACAAAAAGGGCTGCATACCAGTTCAGAGCAGTGGATCCATCAATGTAACCTTACTTCTCTGCATTTATCTAGAATAAAACATGCAGAATATTTTCACCAGTGTGTGTACTATAAATATCCTTTTCAATTGCTCTTTAAATAACCAATTTCTTTTTAAAATATTGTTATAAACGTTTTTCTATGTAGTATTAACTTCAAAAGCATTATTGCTCTTAATCTAGGTAACCATGCCTTATTAAAAATTGTTTAAAAGAAAAGAACAAGCAAATTGACTCAATCCCTTTAAAACAAATGAGAATTAATTCTTGGATTCCTACGGAACATTGATTACATCAAAAAAATGATACTTTGAAATGCAGATGCTAGTCCATGTTTGATTCTTGCCTTAAAATACTTGAGGGAAAATTATCTTTACATGATGAAAAATATATATCACCCCTATTCAATGACTAAGCATTTTCACAAAGGGGAGTTGAATTTGCATTCCCCTATAAATAAATACTGTAATCATTTAAATGAATAATTCTAAATATATTGTACATATTTATATTTATCCTTATATTCTTCTTTAACAAAGAATGGTCAAAAGAAAAAGAGAAAATAACAGGCGCTGAAAACAGAATATTCCACATGCTATACACATAAATTCCACGTGAGGGCGCACTCATATTCCAAAATATATATTTGTCCTGATACTCTAGTATTTCCCCACAATAATAATGCCACTAATAAAATGTATAAGCAACTAGAAGTGAGAAAACAAAGCAGAATGAAGAATTATTACAGAGGTAACTCACAAATATAATACAAGCAAACTATATTCAATTAAAATTGATTTTGTGTCATTAACAATATGACACATAGAATACAATTTCACAAATGTATGTATATACATACAGTTTGTAATAGGGGGTAGTATGGTATGAGTCCAAAAGCGTTTTTTAATGAGATGCTAAGTTGAACAATTTGGAAAATGTGTAATCCTAATTAATGCAGAAATGATTGGCTGACATTTGTGAGTGTTTCCTTACTGGTTAAAAAAAAAAAAGAATTATTTACCAGGGGAAAAAAAGTTAAACTTTTCTTAAATGAATTACTGGAGATCTAAGTTTCATTCATAGCAGGATGAAGAATCACAACAGTTTTTCAAAAGATGTCTAAAATGTAATTTGTTTTTTCCTCAAGAGAAAGAGAAATCTGTCTCTGAGATGGTCCAGTGATTTGTTCAGTCCTAAATTTCTCCAGAGATGCACTTTTAAAAAATTATACAGCAAAGGATGAGGGTGTCATTTCCTCCACTTTCTCTAATCCTAACAGTGAGGGAGAGACCAAAAAAAGAAAATAGAAAATAAGGAAACAGATAAAGTCACATTTGATAAATAGATGCAGGATTCTTTGTTTACCAGATAGATTTTTATTTTATTTTATTTTTTAATTTAAAAGGAAACGGCATAATATTCTGAGAATAGACAATGTCAAAATGTTATTCTGGTTACCTAAAACAATGAATGTTTAAAAATACAAAAGGATTTTTTAACAAAATACTCATGAATAATTGAAAGTCTTGGAACTGATTAGTTACCTGCTTGAATCAAAAATAAAGAAAACGGCATAATATTCTGAGAGTAGACAATGTCAAAAATGCCTGGTTGCCTTTCCTTATTCTTCAATTGAAGCACATGCTGTAAACCATCACATGAAAATTTCTCCCTTGAATCCTCTCTTTTACGGTTTCTATTACGCTTTTAAAATGTACCATTGATTGAAGGAATTTTGTGTTACATAAGTATCTGTCTGTCTGTCCTCTGCCTATTAAATTGGATAAATATTTGTAATATTTGCTTTGTCCTTTGGGGGATTTTAAAACATGGGGTATCCTGATTCTGGCTAGATTATTATTTCATTATTTTTTCTTCATGATTTCTAAACTAGGCCAGTGAAAACCTTGTTATCTATTTTGTTGTCTGTCTAAATTAGCATTTAAATTATGATGACTATTTCCCCCCATAACTACACTGGCTTGAGATTCTAAACATAAGACTTACCCGGTCACTCAAATAGCTTTATGTCCTGCTTTTTCCAGGGCTTCTGATGAACAGAAAGACTATATATAAACAGCTATAAGCCAATTCGCCTTGCCAGACCCCCTTCCCGCTCTCCCCACTCCGAAGAAAAAGCTTATTATGGCATTTGATATGGAACTCCGCGCTTCCCGGTCCGCTGTGAAACAAAGGCAAAATATGAATTTCTCTAAGGGGGATTTGATGAATCTCCTGCCTGTTAAAAAAAAATAATTTACCTAACAAAAATCATGAAGAATTGGGGGCGGCGGGGGGGGGAACTGTCCAAATATGATCCGGACCTTTGTCTGTGAATCTTTGCACAATACTATAATAATATCTCTTCCCTTTACTGCATAGAAATATTTTTGGTTGTTACACATGGTGCAATAGACGGGGAAGATGAAATAATGTAATTTTCATATTATTAAGAGTGGGGCACTCTTATTGACAGGTGCTGTTTGTCAGTGTGTTAATGGGTCTTAATTAAAAGGAAACCTTCTAATGCACCCAGCTCCACACCGGGGAGAAACGGTTCTGTTTATAAATTCCTCCAAAAGGAAAAAAAAATGAAATGAAAAGAAGTTTGTCTGTACTACAGGTTTAGCCCGGTTCTGTCTGTTTCTGATAAATTCAAGGCTTTTCGTGATATTTAATGATCAAAAGTTTCCACTTTGCGTTTTTACAGTTTAATGTTTGTCCATTGATAGGAGAATCTCCCCCTTTCTCCTCTTTAATAATCAGGGCGAATAAAGGAGGGAAGGAAAAACCCAGCAAGAATTCGGGTTGGATGGGACTGAGAGTGGGGAAACCCTGGCCAGGTATAACACATGGGCATAAAATTGAAGGATTAAAATTAAAATGTTAAACAACGACATTTTCCTGCCCCCACCCGGAATTTTTACGTTCGATTACCCTATTTATTCAGACAGAAAAGAGTAGTGTCAACACATATTTTACTGCAAATAATCATGGACATATAAATGGAGCTTCTAAGGCTTTCACTCTTTTGGAAGAAAAAATATAGAACAGTCAACAGGAAACGGTTTGCGGTAATGCAGATTGTATATCTCATTTATGGCACAATATTGATTTATTCATTCGCGTTAATTACTCCGATCCCGGCTTAATATGATTTAAAACTTGAGTGACATTAAGCACGCCAAGTCTCAAGAACCAGCTTCTTAGAAAGATGTTTATTCACTCTCTGGAAGCGTTACACAAATGTTACGTTTGGATTTATATACCCATTTCTTCTGTTGAAATCACTTTGCCTGCTCAGCTGAAAGCAGCCGGTTGTTTTTTTGTTTTGTTTTTTTTCTTTAAAGGAGCCTTTGACCATGGCCAGGTTTCCTTAGGAGCAGGAGGGCACCACCCCAATTCATCTTTATCTGGACCCAAATAATTGGAGGTTAGACTTTGGGGCGGTAATATCTGACACCCCAAATTAAAAAAAAATGCAAAATCGAAAGTGAGTCAACTCCTTAAAGTCTCTCAGGATTTGAAGGACAACGAGTCCTGGCTTATTGTTTTAACTTACAACTGGGCTACAAACACCAATAAAATAGAATAGGTAAAATAAAATAAAATAAAATAAAATAAAAAATAAAAAAAGTAAACCACGGACAATGCCCTCGGTGGTCTGCTGCTAGGGCCCTTGTCCAAATGACTGCGGAGTAGGGAATGGCCGTTTGATGGGAATAAAATCCCTGATTAGATTTCACGGCAAAATCTTAAAAGTGCAAGCAAAGGCAAAGGGAAAAGGAGGTATTGGGTTGCTTTAAACTCGGCGGGCTGTCTGGCTTCTTGTTTTCAGAGGAGAAGGGAGGGGGGGGGGGTAGGAAAATGGCTGGGAAGCCCATAAAACCACCAGCCCCCAAAGAGAGACCGTCGTGACCTCCACTTTTGTCTGCTTCCCAGCCCGGCCAAACGCTTAGCAATGGCTCTGATAATGATCTCAAATTGAAGGTGAGCGAGCAGCATCTCTCTCGCTCTGCTCGCCGCCACCCTAGGCGGCGGCTAGACTCCGGTGTGGGGGCCGCCTTGTCTGAATTCTCCTCCCCACACCCACGCGGGACACGGCCAAGAGTCGCCCTAGACGAGAAAGAGTTTGGAAAAATCTGGACGGTGTTGGGTGGGAATATAGTTAGGAAGGTTTAAAAAAAAAAAAAACACTCTTCGGCTCTCGGATCGCAGTGGATCCCGCAGACAAAAGCTGTAAAAGGCGCCGCCGCTTTTAACCTGGCATTGATGTTGTATTTGAACAGCTGCGATCAGCTTCTGAAAGGTCTGCCTCATTGTCACAGGGAGAATTTTTTTAAAAAAATGGGGGAGGTGTGGAGAAAAAAGCCAAGGAAGTATTTTTAAAAGAAAGTAAGAGAGAGAGAGAGAGAGAGAGAAGGAGGAAGAAAACCATCCCCGGCAATCCCTAGGAGAGAAAATGATTTTGAAGGTAGTAGGCTGGTGAAGGAGTAATTTGTCAACAATAGATGGTCGAGGATGCTGTGGGAAGCGACCTTTAAAAGATTTGAGGTTTGGTTTGGCCGAAGTTTTGCTTGAATAGAAAAGAGGAGAAAGAGAGTGGGACCAATTCAATTAACAAAGAGGATCTGATGGCCGCAAATATGTCCATGAAGCAGCACAATATTTATTTCAAAAATGGAGGATGACTGTGGTATGCTGGACTGTGCATATCTGATACATTTTGGGAAGGAAGGGAGAAGGCTTGGGAAGGGAGAAAAGCATATCCAAAATTCCAATTAAAACCCAGTCATTTCACAATGATGCATTCCTTATTTCATATGAGAGAAAAGACAAAACTTGATCCTAAAGCTATATTGAAAAAAAGTATATTTAAAGACAAAATCTATACATTTTCAGACTGATAGAGGTAATGTTCTATTTTGTTGGTCAGTTTCTACATCCTTGTCATTTTTTTGAAATGTATCGGGTTAGGCCAAGAAAACTATACTTTTTGTATGCTATTATTTTAGATTTCATGTATTGGTGTTTTAAGCAGTTCATCATTATTATATAAAATTATTGTAAAGTACCTTTACAATAAAACCCTATAATAAGGTTTTTTGTTCTGTTGTACTGGGCAATGTGATATTGTTCATATGTATATTAAAAGAAAAGTTTGTGATTCCCCTCCTTTTTCTTGAATGTAATAAAACTGGGGAGAGGGGAAAGAACAAAACAAAAAACAAAAACCCAGAGTACCTCCTTATCTTAATAGGCCAGCTTTTATATCTGACAATTTGTATTAAAACAAAAGTTGACCTTCTCGGTTAGGAGAATAAAGGAAAAATCAATGGTATAATTTTCAATAATTCATAACGTGAACACTATTATGCTAAATCTTAACTATTAATCTTATCCTTTACAAAGTCTAGATTGATTTGTTAATAAAGTACCTTTCTTGCGTGTGGCTACAGAGGGAATAACTCTTGAAAAAGCTTCAGAAGCAAGAAAATTACCAGCCGGCTTGGAGAATGCAGATGAGGATTGTATTGATCGCCCTGATTCCTCTTAATCTGTATTAATCAATTCTGTTACCTTTTGGATCTTGTCAGAAGCCAATGCTTTTAGAAAACCCATAAAAGGGGAATGTTTCCCACCCCTGTATTCTTCCCAAACAATGACATTTCTGGGGAACAAACATCCTGCAGATATTCTCTATTCCCAACTCATCCTCCATGCCTTTCTTTTGTTAGGGAGATGTTAGCGGTTGGGGATCCCCACCCCCAAAAAATTTAATTTTGAAGAGAAAGACAAAAGTGTGTATAGTCTGAGAGTAAGGTCAGTTCTTCTGAGGGCCCAGTAGAGGCCAGTTTATGGAAGTGGACCCATAATGCATTTGGAGACAGAAACAGACTAGGGTGATGACCAATGCTCTACATTTTTCATTCTCTTCACTGCATGCCATCTTCTCTCTACCTTTCTTTTACCCTCTGTGTAACTTATCCAGGCTTACAACTGGAGTCGGCGTTCTACAGTTTTGGAACAAAACATCAGAAACTTGTTTTAAATTCCGGCTCAACTCACTCGCTTCTGTTGTAATAAAAAGGACACGGGGGTGGGAATGAGGGGGGGGGGGTGGAGAGGAACGAGACAAGCCTATTGTATTTCCTCCTTTTAAATCAGCAGAGGGCAGCGGGGTTGACTTTTGCAAATACACACATCCCAAAAACGCAGATACAGACGCAGAGAGAGAGAGAGAGAGAGAGAGATAAAGAAAGAGAGGAAGAGGAGGAGAGGAAGGAAGGTGGCCGGGGGGCTGCGGCGGGCAGGCTGAGCGCGTGCGTTTCCTCGTGGGCAGCCTAGGTGTCGCTGTTGTCCACCTTTGCGCCGCAGCTCGGCTTGTCTCGGGGAGCACGTGACCGGCGGGGAGGTCGCGGCTCCCGGGCCGTTTTGGAATCTCATTGGCTCGGCTGTCATGTGGTTGTGCGGAGGCATCCACGATTACACCGGGAATGTTTTCGTAGAGATGTCAGCCTACAAAGGACACCCTCTCTCTTCTCCCAATTCCTCCCCAAAATGTCCTTTCCCAACAGCTCTCCTGCCGCCAACACGTTCCTAGTCGATTCCTTGATCAGTGCTTGCAGGAGCGATAGCTTTTATTCCAACGGCGCCAGCATGTACATGCCGCCCAGCACAGACATTGGCACGTACGGGATGCAAACCTGTGGACTTCTACCGTCTCTGGCCAAAAGAGAAGTCAATCATCAAAACATGGGCATGAACGTGCATCCGTACATCCCTCCAGTAGACAATTGGACCGATCCCAACAGGCCGTGCCGAATAGAGCAACCTGTTAGTCAGCAGGTGCCCACTTGCTCCTTTGCGACCAATATTAAGGAAGAAACCAATTGCTGCATGTATTCGGACAAGAGGTCCAAGTTGGCCTCCTCTTCCGACGTTCCTTCCTACCAGAGGTTAGTCTCTGACTCGTGTCCCATTGAAAACCCCGAGGTCCCCGTCCCAGGGTATTTCAGACTGAGCCAGACCTACGCCGGTGGAAAAGCCCAAGAGTACCATAACAGCCCCGAAGCCACTTCCACACTCATGCTGCAGTTAAACCCACGCGCCGCTTCCAAACCGCAGGTCGCCTCGCAAGTTCCGATGGAAAAGAAAATGAATGAAAATCCCAGCGCCAACGCCGCCGCCGCCGCCCCCGGCAACAGCAACAGTAACGGCGGCGGCCATCAGCACCAGCACCACCACCAGCCGGAGAACTCCGCCAAAGCCGCCTCCCAAGTGGAAAGCCCCGAGTCTAAGTCCGCGTTGCCGGACGAGCGGAGCTGCCTGGCCGAAGCCGCCTCCTCCAGCCCAGAAAGCCAAGAGAAAGAGAGCAAAGGTCGGTATGGTTTGCCAAGTTGGGAACGGCCGTAAAGGCGAGGAAAATGCTGCTTAAGCGCAGCCACCATTGCTCAGCAGAAAAGACGCTCTTTCCCTCCCAACCTCCCTCCCTTCCGCCGTCCCGTCCTGTCCTCACTCGCCCGCTCGCCCTCTTCCCCTCGGTTGGGTACTCCAGGTGTTAGGCGCTCAGGGAAAGCGGGAGCAGTTAGGGGCTTCCTGCAATCTGTGTCCTTACTTCTCTTCCTGGCTCTGGAACTTGCTTTTTGCCCCTTCGTTGGGCTGGGCTTCCAAACAGAACATTCCAAGAATTGTGAAATTACAGTCTGTTCAGCACCCCAGTCCAATACTAAGATACAATCTTTCCTCTGTTGGTTTTCATTAATCTAACTGGGGTGCAGACACTTGAAAATAAGGGTATTCTTCTTTCAAAGGAGATGGCGCAGAAGCAGATAAAAGTTTGAAAGAGGGAGGCAGTTAGAAACAACCTTTAAAACAACAACAACAACTAAACTAGGATGTCCAGATCCAGTTTAAATCTCCAACGGGTTGATAATGGTTTGGCGGAGAATTTTATTAAATACTTAAAATAAATGTGCTTAGTTCATTGTTCTTTAAAAGGAATGGGTGGTGGGCCACAGGGGTGGAGGGAGAATAAGCCCCCGCCCACAAATAATTTTGCAGCCGCTGGTGAGAATTTGACCTTACTGTGTACATTTAAAGTAAGGAACAACAACGGGCATTACACAAAAATCAAAGATAAATTCTGCATCTAATGTGAGGATGAATGCTTAAAATGAGAAAAATATCTTTGCTCAGTTTGGTATTCATTGTTCAAACTTTGGGGGTAACTGAGAGTTTAAAACATCCCAGCTTTAATGTTCAGTGGCTGGAGAGTTATAAGTGAGGCCCTTTTGAAATGAGTGAAATCCTTCCTTGTCCAATCTTTTGGTTAGAACCACTGTTTTACAAGACCTGGGCTGATTGTAAAAGTCACACCCATTAAGGTAGTATTGTTGACAAGGCGGTAGGATAAAAAGTCCCCATGAAACGGTTGTAGGTTGTAGTTGAACCAAAATGTGTTTGTTCCCAAACAGAGTGCCTAGATATTCTTGTGCCATCACTCTGCTGAACAACTAATTCTCACAATGCTGTTTATGTCTATTTACCCATGTTGTATGGCATTATTATTATTATTATTATTATTATTATCTTTACTACCCTCTCTTATTGCTATGTTGATGGTGATGGTGGTTACTTTGTTGCTTTGCATGTACACTGAGAGTTTCAGCACTGGAAACAAATTCCTTGTGTGCCTAATCACACTTGCCCGAATAAAGTATTCCATAGTCTAGTCTATAATCTATATGCCACAAAGAATGTAACTGAACAGTCCCCATCATGGTAAATTTTGTGTTGCTAACAATTTAAAAAGCTAATGTGCAAAATGTTTTTTTTTAATCACACTTCTTCCTTAATTAATGTAGGCACCTAGCTGGCAATGTTTCATATCCACAAGGATAGGCATCCTTTTGGTCAGACACAATGGAAATGGGTTCATGGCCAAGGCTATAGTATAAGAGACTGAGGTCCTTTCTTTTCTGTTTTGTTTTGTCTTGTCTTCCTCCCCCTCCCACTTCCTTCTCCCTTCAATTTCACTAGAGGAAACCAAGTCTGATACTCCAACCAGCAATTGGTTAACGGCAAAGAGTGGCAGAAAGAAGAGATGCCCTTACACTAAACACCAAACACTGGAATTAGAGAAAGAATTCTTGTTCAATATGTATCTCACCCGAGAGCGCCGCCTAGAGATCAGTAAGAGCGTAAACCTCACTGACAGGCAGGTCAAGATCTGGTTCCAAAACCGCAGAATGAAACTCAAGAAGATGAGTAGGGAGAACCGAATCCGAGAACTGACTGCTAATCTGACCTTCTCTTAAAACTGCACAACCTGGGATGGCCATAATGCTGTTGCCATTGGTTGCCCCATGTTTAAGAAAGACTGGCCCAGGTGGGTGGGTGGGTGGGTAGCGGTGGAGGGTACATGCCTTGGTGTTCCATTTTTAAAAGTTCTGATATAATGTGTCCTTTTGTTATTATTTTTAGTGATGCAAATGTCCATGTATGTTCCTATGATATGTCTTTCTCTCTGATGTGCTCTCTCTCTCTCTCTCTGTCTCTGTCCCTCTCTCTCTTGGGTTCACATGTATAGTTTATTTGTTTTTCTTCATCATAATGCAGGGTAAACTCTAATTGATCCTTATAACTTGGTCTTAACTTATTAGAGCTGTTGACTATTCGGACAATATACTTTTTTATGTTTTTAACTAAACAAGGGGTATTTATGTGGGGGTTACTACATGGGCCATAACATTGGAATATATACAACAGTTTAACAATAATTGAATAAAATAAATTAATAAATGTGGTTCCTGGATTTGGGAAGCGAAAGAAAGGACAAGCAAGCACATTTGATGATGTAAATCTCCATCTCCATCCTTCCGTGTGTTAGGTTGTGCTTCATGTCAAGGTCTCTTTCATCCACAGCTATGGATGTATCTTTCTCTCTCTCCTTGTGGTGCATACGTGGAATTGTGATCTTTACAAGCAATATGTCTCCTTTTTGTGCATGTCTTATTTGCATGTATAATGCAATAAATTCTGTAAAGTTATTGAGTTCTATTCGTCTTTCCAGAAAATCTGAGCAGCAAAGAGTTGGTTGAATCCCTTCTTGCGGGACTGGGAAAAGACAAGCATTCAGGAAAGGGAAGCTGCTGGCCATTGACTAGTTCCCATTTTCTTCTTCCTCTTCCTCATTCTCCTTTTCTGAGGACTGTTAAGTGTAAGATCAAATGCAATGGTTAAGTGCTGGTGCAACGTGGCCAGGAACTTTTCAGGGTTGAAAAAAAAAATCTTTGACTTAACGCCGACACAAGCCTCCTTTCCACAATTACATGGTCCATGGCTTTAAAAACAAGCAAAGCAGAAACCTCAAACCAAAGTAAGGCAATCTTTGGAGCCGGATAAACAGGATGTTTTGTAAATATTGGCCATGGGCAATCTAGCAAGCAAGGGAAATTTAAGTGAAATCTCCCACACACCATGCTTTATTTTCTTTAAGTGTGTGTCTATGTCTCTCTCTCTCTCTGTGTGTATATTTAACTAAGTAGATGAAACTGTGATGAGTGTTAGTCAGCCGCCTTCTGAAAATCTGATAAATAATTTTGTCCCAGTCGCCTTCTGAATATAAGAGAAATAATTTTAGCTATCTTTATCTGTCTATCTTATCTACCCTTTCCTCACCACTTTCAAAAGTTGTCCCGTTGCAATGAATGCACGGGATTTGTGTGGGCATGGATCAATGCAAATCTTTAAATTTCCCTGCAATCTTGGCTGTTTTGGTTGTTCTTGTACCAAATGTCAAGTTTGGGACTTTTTCCATCCCACATTCCTGCAAAATAAATATTACCAGCAGTCACTTTATCTTCTGCAAAAGGAGGCTGGAAGGGAGGAAAGGAGGGAGGAGGAAGAAGGAGGGAGGGAAGAGAGAGAGAGAGAGAGAGAAGCATTGAAGGAGAAACGACGTTTAGTGAGACTTTGCAAATGAACGTGACTCTTAAATGAAGTCCAAATGGTACTATGGAAGAGACTATTTGTAACTCAGGTTTACACCATGGGGTCCTTGGTGGTCTCTGAGCTTGGTTGTTTTCTTCCAGACGTTTCATTGACCAAGTATGTTTGTCTGCAAAAAACAACAACAACAATCCAACCAAGCTGAGATAGTATCAAAGACTCCACCAAAAGTCCAAATTCTTGGAGCGGTGTTCAGCTTCAAAGAACAGGCACCCCCATTGACCCATCTTGCGTCCTAAAGCAGGACCTTGTCTTTCTGTCCTTCCGAAAATACTGCATTGCTTCCCTAGTGATACCTGAGTACTTTGGAAAAGGAGCATCCCTTTGGTCCTCTGTTCCGGCTTCCTCCTCTGCTTTTAGTCCGGGAAGGAAGTTTTTTGAGAGGTATGCTCGAGCTGCCGAAGGGCTCCGTCCTGGGGAAACTGTTTGAGTATGACTAACTTCCAGAGATGTCTTGAGAAAACTTTGCCCATTAGTTTACTCATTAGTTTTTCTTCATCTGCTGACGTACCTCGCATGTTTCTAAACTCTTACCTTTTGATCGGGTGGATCGAGCACGTTTCCCCTTATACATTACTGGTTGAAATGTCAGTCAGTTTAGTATCCGGATACCTTGCTGTACATGACATAATTTGGATCTGCGACGTACTTTGAGAGGTGAAGAGGGAAAACGTGTTTTCAAGAAACACCCACACGTCGCCTCCTTCGGCAGCGTCTCCGAGCCCACTTTATTTTGAACATAAATTCTGCGCCAGCCTCGGCCAATGGATTCCACATTGTTATACCAATTAGGATAGGTACGTTTCTCAGTCTTACGCGTGGCTGGCTGGTTGTGCGTGCTTGTGCATAGACACACAGGCACGCAGACACGGGCATCCACCTATAAACGTGTGCGTTTGCCACAATAAACAGAAGGGCTTTCACGTTGTTTGAAATTAAAAGGAATAGCGCTGTAAATTCGTAACACGCCGCCTTCTAGCAAAGGAGGGGTATAGAACAGGGAAACGCTCCACCTCGTTTTTCTCCGCCTTTGGGGAAACAAACGTGCCGGACACCAAGGTCCGGCTTGTTTAATTCACGCAAGACCTTGGGTTCGCACGGATTTTGCTCCTTGTTCAAAGCAAACCCAGGTCTAGCCTTCCTGAAAAAGAAAAAAGGGCGCGCTTGCCAAAAAAAAAAAAAAAGGTGGGGGAAGGGAGTTGAATTACTACAAGGCCGGCGAGACCTTTGTTCCTCTCGTCCTAAAGCCTACAGCCGGAAACTTGGCCTCCACCAGTCCACCATAAAGGCGGTAAAAACGCGGCTGAAATTCCTCGATTTCATTGGGGGGTGGGGGTGGGGGGAGCGAATAGAGGTGGCCGGAGGCTCCCGACTAATTTAAAAAAAAAAAAAGCATTTATTCCTGGAAGTTGGCAGGGTCTCCACCACCCACCCACCTACCCACCCGCCTCTTTTCGACTAGTGTCTTCCAGCGGGCTGGGCGTAACAAGGCCGAGGCCGGTCCATTCACTAGGCGCACCGGTTTATTTTTATTCTGTTGGAAATCCTGGAAGTTATACTACCCACTTCTTGGAAATCCTTGCGTTTCAGACCTCGGGGGAAGTGCCGGCATTCAGCTTGGTGTTAGCCCTGAACGCGGAAAGGGAGGAAGGAGAGTGGGGGGAAGACAGAGAGAGAGAGAGGGAGGGAGATAGACAGAAGACGAGGGGGAGAGAGAGAGAAAGAATGGGAAAGGCAGAGGCTCCGTGCCATCGGCCCGTTTTATTAGACGACGAGTAAATTAATCTGTAATCAAATGCATCTCATAAAAGATTTATTGAAAAGCATAAAATCATCGGGGAGAGAGAGAGAGAGAGAGAGAGGTCTCGACTTCCACCTGTTTTCAAACAAGACCAGGGGCAACCCTCCCCCACTCTTCTTCCATTTATTCAGGGGTTCTCATTTCCCTCAGGCTCTCCCGCGCTGCGGCGTTCGCCTCTCGGGTTCGTTCAAAAATTGATTCCCCAGCTCGGCTCTGGCAAAGCGAGCCCCGCACTGCGCAGTTGCACAAGGAGGCGCCTCGCCTCAGCCGTCCGCTTCTCTGGAGGCCGGCATCGCGACGGGCGCTTTTCCTTCCTTCCTTCCTTTCTTCCTCCTCCTGGCGATCTTTCAGGGGATCCTAGCAGCGAGAGGGACGAGCTCAGCTGGGCAGCGCACCCCGTTCGTCGGGTAAGGCGCGGAAACGAATGGCAGAAGAAAAGAAAAAAAAACACCCAGCCTGAGAAGGCGAAGAAATAGTCCGCCAAGTTGCGCCGTTCCCTCAGCGGGAGGGCCACGCCCTCCCGGAGTCTTTGCTGAGGCAGGGCGGCTGCCGTGGAAGGATTCGGCTCTTCTCGCTCTCTTCCCCCCCCTTCCCTCCCCCCCCCCAGCCTCCCAATGTCAGGGCCTTGGTTTCTCCAATGCAGTTGGGGGGGGGGGGGCTGGAGAGAGAGAGTCTTATTATGGCACCACAGCAGCCCCCCCTTCCCGAACGCCAATGGAGCGGATTGATTTACTTCGAGTATTGGTAAATATGATCACGTGGGCGGAGGGACCAATGGTTGAAGCTGGGAAGGCTGCAAAATTCCAGCAGGACCGTTTCCCCCAGACTGGGCGAAAATCCCCAGTTAACAGTGTTAACCGTTTTTTTTTTCTTTTTTTGGATCTCTCTCTCTCTCTCTCTCGGTCCCCCCCCCCA
>JAEANM010011569.1:0-15206 GCA_017656035.1 Myanophis thanlyinensis | reverse complement strand
AAAAAAAGAGAAAACAGGCTCCCAAGCTCCGTTTTCAGCTGCCATGGCCTCCTGCAACCCTCTGCCAACGAAAACGGAGCTCCGTTTTCTCTGCCAAAAGCACCGGCCAACCTTTCGCTGTTTCCAGGGAAGTCCTGCACGCCAGATCCAAGTACCCCATGGGCCAGATGCAGCCCCTGGCCCTTGAATTTGACACCCCTGATCTAAGTGGGTGTTTTTATCTACTCACATTTGCATGCTTTAGAACTGCCAGGCTTGCAGGAACTGGGGCAAGTAACCAAAGTTCACCCTATTGCATAGTCTTGAACCCAGGCTGTCAGCTGTCCTGCTGACAAACTAAGTGTCTTTAACTGCTGAGCTATCAGGCCCTTTTCTTGTGTGTTAGAAAAAATGTGTGTTAGAAAAAGTATGTTCTAAATATGGTCAACTTAGCAAAATAGTTTTGCTTTGATGTAAACTGCCAGTTAAACTGAGCTATATTTCAAACATGAAAGAAGCTAGTACGGTAATGTCCTTTCTCACAAACTTTCTTTAAATAGTGTTATCAACAGTAGATGCTGGGTTTCACTCAATAAATAGTTCACCCCCCCCATGGGGTTAACCATACCTTTCAAATGGAGTATTAGCAAATACAAAACTTATATTTTCCAGAAAGATTTAATTTTGTTCTTATGCTTTATTCTGTTGCTTGAACTTTTTTATGAGTTGTTTTCAAAATTTGTATAACTGTTTTCAGCAGACGTTTGGTTAATCAAACCAAAAACATCTTAGAACATTCAAAGGAAACACACTGAAAAAAGCAAAATGAAAACTACACGAAGAATTTGTTAATCTAATTAACATTTCTGTTTAGGTTTAAAACCAAGAACTAATTCTGGATATAGATGCACTGGCTGAGATCCTATTATCAGCTCAACCCAGCCAAGACCGAGTGGCTGTGCTTTCCTGCGCCCAGATATAGCCAGCTCACACTATCGCTGGCCGTGGGGAATGAAATGTTGTCCCCCACGGAGAGGGCTCGCAACTTGGGTGTCCTCCTGGATGTACGGCTGTCTTTGGAAGAACATATTGCAGCCGTCTCCAGGGGTGCTTTTTGTCAGGTCCGAAGGATTGCCCAGTTGCGCCCCTTTCTGGATCGGGGCACTCTTCACAGTCACTTCTGCCCTTGTGACTTCCCGTCTGGATTACGCCAATGCTCTCTACGTGGGGCTCCCCTTGAAAAGCATCCGGAGGCTGCAGTTAGTGCAGAATGTGGCCGAATTATTGCAGAATTATTGGAGCTCTTCGGAGCTCCCATGTTACACCTTTCCTGCGCGAGCTGCACTGGCTTCCTGTGGCCTTCCGGTTGCAATTCAAGGTGTTGGTACTTACCTTTAAAGCTCTCCATGGCTTGGGACCCAGGTACTTATGGGACCGCCTGTTGCCACCATCAGCCTCCAACCGACCGGTGCGTTCCCACAGGGCAGGCCTCCTCGGGGTTCCACTGTTGGGCCGATGTCGCCTGACAGCCCCAAGGGTTCGAGCCTTCTCTGTGGCTGCGCCCTTCCTATGGAACGAACTTCCCCCTGAGATTCGGACCATTACTGACCTCCGAACCTTCCAACGTGTATTAAAAACCCATCTCTTCCAGCTAGCTGGCCTGTCCTGATACCTCAGGGCTAAATTTTAAATTTGGGAATTTTATATTTTCAATTTAATTCATTTTAATTGTGGGTTTTTTAAATTCTAAATTAATTTTTGTTTCAGCTTATATAATTATTTTAATTGGTTTTTAGCTTGTTATCTATGAATGTTTTTATTTGCTGTGCACTGCCCCGAGTCCCTTGGGAGAGGGGAGGGTATATAAATTTAATAAAAGAAAGAAAAGAAAGATGTTTACACTTTATTTTACTGCTTTTGTAAATTGATGAAATTTGCTATGATGCAACTTCACTGGCCTATCTTCCAGGGCTCTTGAAAAGATGACTGAAAACATGTAAAATACTTTCTGCAGCTATATTTCTCATAATCATATTTTTATTTAGGTAATAAATGTACATCATATGTATAAACTAATATAAAAATAAATATGTATTTATCAATATTTTTTTTCACAATTTCTTTCTTAACTGAGATATATATCTTAACAAACTATGGTACAAATAGTCCCCAGTTAACAACCATTCATCAGTAATTGTTCAATGTTAAAACCATACTGAACTAGTGTTACTTACGACTCAAAGTTTCAGCCAACCCAGTACCCAGATATGATCACATTTGGCAACACTTATGACAGTTGCAATGTCCCACAGTCAGAAGCTCAAGCAAAGTCAATGGGGAAGCCAGCAGGGAAGGTCACAAGTCACTCTTATAAGTCATTCACACACCTGTGCTTTTTCCTCAAGGAGCACAGCTACAGTGTGTACATAAAGCATGCACACAGAAATAAAAACATGGCAGTCCCCTCTGCATCTTTTCCCACCTGGCAGCAGCCATTTACTTCCCATCAGCCTGCTCATGAGCTGTTTGAGATTGATAACTTCCTACTAGTTTCTCCACTGACTTTGTTGAAAGCAGCCAGAAAGGCACAAGAAGATCCTTAATGATCTGTGTTCCCTGCTTAATGACAACAGGGATTGTGTGGAATTAGAGATGCATAATTTCAAGAAATAATGTGGGGCAAAAGTCATGGAGAGAAAGTAACTTTACAGCAAAGACTTACACACGCATCAATGTATGTACTGTATGCTTATAATAATCATGAATATAAATCATACATTTATTTTAAGAGACAAAATATATTATGCACTACTTGTAACAGATAAAGAGCAGCTGCTTTGGATTTATTACATCCTGACTGAAGTGCCATATGCCAATTGCCAGATACCAAGGCCCCACTACTTGCTTCCCATGTCAACCTTCCTTTTTTATTTGTTTCTGTTAAGAGTGTGAAATTACAGATGGGAATTATCTCTTCATTTCTGTACAATATTAAGACAATTCCAATAGGAAAAGATTTCTTGGCCTTTTGGCTAACATTAAATGTAGTAGGTATGTGTGAGAGAGACAGTACTGATTTGTGAGACTTTAACATATAGTTAATAATTTAACAGAACTACGAATTGTTATACTCTACTTACAATATTATGCTTATTTATTTAGAACTTCCAGAAGTTCAATTTAACTTGAACCTAAGAATATAGCTTATGGCATTTAATTTTCCCAAGGAGCCATATGAAAAACTTGGACTATTTGTTATAGAAATTGCTTATTTATATTATTCTATAAGAGTAAAATATTGAGGTTGTAAGATTATCTTATTCTATTATGCTAAAAAGAGTCAGAAGTCAATGCTTTTCTCTTTCCCCACCCCCTTTACTCTACATTTATCCTCTTCCCTTTTTCCTCCCTTATTTCCCATTATTTTAATTTCCCTTTCTTTTTTATATCCTGAAAAACTAAGAAAAATGATAAAAAAGAGAAACTCTCGTTGTTGTATAGGGCTGATGCTGCTTGTCGCTGCTCTTGTCCACCTGTCCCTGCTGCCACTGTAGACAAGGCAGGGACAAGCCACGGGCCATAAATGCCAATGTCTGGTTTATACTGTTTGGAACTAGCATAAAATGAAAACAAAAAATACACACTGTAATAAAAAGGTCTTAATTATTATTATATGAATGCTTGAAAACAGAATATCTAAGGAATTATAATAGAACTGACATTTTTAATACTTCATGTCATTAAAGAATTTGGCAGCATTATCTCAAAATACAGCTCAATCCTAAATATGCATATGCATAGTCCTGGAAAGGTTAGTCTTATTGACCTGAATGATGTTTATGCATAAGATTCAGTTACTATAATAATTAACATAGGGCTGCTTTTATTTGTCTGCCAAGATCTATATTCTAGAATATAATTTATCCTTAGAAATAATGTCCTAATTCAAGTTTCTAATCAGACTAATAATGTGGAAATGTAATAGTTTATGTGCTATATAGTTTATGTGTTGTAACTTTATTGGAAGGGCCCAGTCATATGTTGAAAATTACCTGCATGGTAAAGTACTATTTATAATATCATATATATCTCCATACTACTTGTGGATTATAAGAGGAATATTTAATTATGCTGAGGGATATTTTGACATTGTAGGAAACATATGCTTAATTAGGTGGGATTGTTGTCATAAAACCAGCTTTTAACTTGCACCTTTCATTGCACTACACAGTCATAGTCATCAGGAACTAGGGATGCTATACAGGTTGAAATAAGCTTTGCATTTGCTTTAGGAGATAAAACAAGCAAATGAATGTATGGCACAGAAGATGTGTAACATGAAAAACAAATTCCATGGGGGAATAATGGACTAGATTTGTAAAACTGTTCTATTGTAGATATATTTAGCTTTCATCATTCTACATGTTTTATATCATTTCAAACCTGAGGAATTATCTACATAGTAGTATACTTTGTTTCCTAGATGTCAGAAAGTTTCAGTTATAAAACTGGATAACAATATATTCAAATAATGTTCTAAAATTATTAACCTATTTGAAATAAAAATATAATAATTCCAAAAATTGGTTTTTTTTTTTCTAGAAATGGATATAAGGAATCATGGGCTTTTTTTCTATAATTCTGTGTTTTTACACCATTTTGTTTGTTCTGCTGGGATTAAGCAAATGCATCCTAGTTTGAGCATGTCAACACAGAATTTAATTAATATATTTATCTTTATTACATATTAGCAAGTATTGAATCCTGATCAATTGCGGTTTATTCCTTTAGATAGGTCTGTAAAAGTTTATTCCTTACATTGTTAAATATAAGGAATAAACCCAAAGGCCAATCCCAAATTATCTGGAATCCTATAGGTAGTCCTTGCTTAGCAACAACTGGAACTGGCAAAGTGATTAGTTAATGCTTATGATCTTCAGTTTTACTTTGCTTTTTAGGACCTATGAAGTCCTATGATTGCAATGTTACGTTTTCATTAACACTGTAATTACAAATGGACGTTGATGGCAGTCAAGTTATTTGGGCCATTGTAAAATGGACTTCATTTTTCAACCATTCATTGATGCAATACTGGATTTTTGTTTTGAAATTAAATCTGCTATCTTCCAATACCTGATGTTCCACTTGTACTATTTGATGTATTAAAAAAAAAAACCGTTGGATGATTTTTAAAAAACTTGTTGAACGAAGTGGATAAATGCACCAAAGATTTTATCCTCTTGATGGCAAAATGTGTATGTCAAACATTCAAAACCACCAGGATCTCATCCCATGCCATACTTAACAGCTTTTATACAGGATGAAGCAGGATGATATTACTTACTAGTCGGAAAATCTCAGGAGAGGGCACATAATTTACTTCTTACAGACTTTCCCTTTTTTCCCTTAATGATCTTTCTTTTGCTTTCCCCTCAAGGTCCCCCAGTGAAGAAATGTGGCAAATGAAAAAGACACTTCTTATTCTGAGGTAAACCAATGCAGTAATAAATTCTTGTCCCAAATGTGCTTTTTTTCAAAAGGCAACTGGACTTTCTGGCTTTTCTTTGAAGACCTTTCCGCTTCTCATCCAAGAAGCTTCTTCAGCTCTGACTGGATGGTGGGGAAATGGAAGGCCAGCACCCAAAAAAGCTTCTTGGATGAGAAGGGAAACATTTTCAAAGAAAAACAAAGAAAAGTCCAGTTGCCTCTTGAAAAAACACCTTTGGGACAAGGGTGACCTGGATGACTGAGAATCTCCAGAGACATTTAACAATTCTTGTGTGCTTAATACAGCATCCAGAGGAAACTACACATTTCACAAGGGGTGGGGGTGGGGGGGACAAAGAAACACAAACAGGCCCTCAATTTACAACAAGCAGGGCCCGGCAGCTTTAAGTTTGCCTGCAAAGGCAGTCGCCTTCTCTCCTCCCCCCCCCCCTCCCAAGTCCGACGCTTCAGAGGCTTTCCTAACAAACGACCCCGACTCTCTTGCGTCCTTCCCTTCCTTCTGTACGGCCTTCCTATAAAGCAGTGTTTCTCAACCTTGCCGACTTTAAGATGTTTGGACTTCATCTCCCAGAATTCTTTGCTGGCTGGGTAATTCTGGGAGTTGAAGTCCAAACATCTTAAAGTCGCCAAGGTTGAGAAACACTGCTATAGAGAGAAAGGAAACGAATTTCTTTTCCTCTCGTCAGGTTGGAGGGGGGAGAACTCGGGTACTCTCTCCGCTCCTTTGTTGTTCGGGTGATTCATTTGATCTCTTTCCTCTTTGGCACCTCTCTCGACACCAAGCCAACCGGCGGCCAGTTGGCAGAGGCGACGGCGCCTCAAACTTGTTTATTATCCCTTTTATAGTCCCAGCCACGGTTTTGCAGACGCTCGGAGCAAAAGGGGGGGGGGGCTCGTTAAAGAGCATTAACGGACCGTCGCCCTACTTCCGCCCTCAGCCCATTTGCCTTTTTTTTGTTTGTTTGTAAATGTTCAACGACTAAGAGCCTCTCAGATACGGCTGCACTCCAACTGCCTCCCGTGAAGAACGGAAGGCGTTCTCCCCCCCCCCCCCCCGCACGCCTGCACACTTTCCCAGAGTCCCAATCCCGGGGGTGAGGTGGGGGCGAACCAACTAGGAAAGCGGGGGGGGGGGGAGGGAAGCGCCGGGAGCTCTGAGTGCGGAAGAAGGGCTTTCCTCGGAGCTTTCAACGGCCTTCAGAGAATTAACCTCGCCAGCCAGGGTCACTGGGAGTCCTCAGGGCCGTCTCGCGCTCCCACTGCTGCCCGTTTTCCTCTCAGCGTCTCCCCCCCTGCCCCCCCTCCATCCGACTCACCTTCCACACGTCCTCTGCGTCCCGAAGAGGATTGAAGCTTTGAGGGGCTGTCAGAGCGGAAAACAAACAGTTTAAAGAAAGAAAGAAAAGAAAAAGGCGTCTCGGGCTCCGAGTCAGAGAAGACGCTGCCCACTGAATGCGTATATCTGTCTGTGTGTCGTGTGGGGGAGGAGGGAGAAACAAGGTTCTCCTCGCCGTCAGCCTCGTCCCGCCGGCCACGGCCGCTGATCCTGACTGTTTGTGTTGGCCTGAACGACGCCAGGAAGGAGGGGGGGAGAGGGGAGGGAGGGAGGGAGAAGCTAAACAGCTGAGAGGATGTAAACACTGGGGCACGTGACCCTATCTCTAGGAGGGAGGCGGAGTCGATTTATCCTTTCGGACTGGACGCCTGGTTGTTGCGTCAGAGAGACTCCGCCCCGCAACTCCACGACCAATCAAGAGGCAAGAGTGTTGCGTCGAAAAAAAACCCACCATGATAACGTCAATAAAGCGGCCAACAGCGATTTTTAGGCTTTTTGTTTTTTTACCTAGTCTGTCAAGTAGCAGCTCTTTGGACGACGATAGAGAGTGATAACTTGTGAATAGAATTATTGGTTTGAAAGATAGAAAATGTGATGCAATGGGCATTATTAAATTTAGCTTTAGGAAAGGGTTTTTTCCCCCTCCGTTTCACAAAAAAAGTAAGAGCTGATTTTATACTTATGTGATGAGCTACAAAAATAGAGAAGGTGTTACTTGCTTGTATTATTTTTGCTTACCAGGGTCATATCCCTAAAGTCTCTTCCCATGAGTGTAGATGCACATACTTATTTTATGCTAGATAGTGTGCACTGTGCCCTACTTTCCTGCTTGGTCTTCTGCTTTCAAGGATAAAATTATATTTAAAGGGATTTTGAAAAGATGTATCCAAATATTTTTTTACCTCAATGGCAAGCCCTGGTTCATTAATTGTATGTTAGTAAAGCTGTCAACCTTATTTAAATCATTTATTTATTTATTTATTTATTTTGAATGCATGTTTTCTAGAGTTATAACCACTTCATATATTGAGGACCCTTTAAAAACGAGAAGACTACATTTGTTTTATATTTTATTATGTTTTATGTTTGTTCCAAACCCTTAGGATGGCATGTCTAACAACATGATATTTAGTTTCCTCAGATGTTGAAATCTTTTTTTCCAGTTGGATGGAGTATTTGCCCCATTAATATTCAATATTACATATATATCTCCATCTTTAAACAGTGTAGCAAAGTCCTATAAAGTCACAACATTTAGCAATTTGAAAATTGTTCATTAGCAGGTTTTGGCCCTTAGGTGCCCGATGTTGAATTTTTCATTATCAGGTAGGTTTCAGTTTTATCTCTTTATAGCAGAGGTCTTAAACTCGCAGCTGCAGCCTGGATGCAGCACACGTTGGCCACGCCATTCCCATTTTAGTGAAGGGGGGGGGAGTTGCAAAATGCCATGTGATGATAATGTAATGCCGCAAGTTTAACACCCCTGCTTAGAGGTTCTACTACCAGTTCAGGTTCTATTACCCTAATTGGTTGTACAAATTTGGACTAGTTCAGAGAAACGATAAAATTGGCTCCAGATAGCCCTGCCCCCACCCACCCAGTTGCCAGATCACTCCTGCCTGCCCGATCAACTGCTCGACGCTTGCACCTGCCTGTCCAATCGGCCACTCAGCAGTCAGCCCTACCCACCTGCCCTGCCCATGTGCAATGCCCCGCCCAGTCACTCCTCATCTCTCATGCCTCCCTGGCACAGCACACTGTCATTGTGTGCTGTGCTCGCTTGCAGGGAAGAAGCCTGCCTGCCCAGTTCCCATGCAAACGATGCCTGTGGCCCAACTGAGTAGTGCTGATCTGCCCAGGTAAGTGACCCTGTAAGTCGCGGCCTAGCTAGCCAACCCCCCCTCCATCCCCAGGCTTGGGTACTTGCTGCACCGCTCCATCGCATGCATGGTGAGGCCTAAGTAGTCCCTGGCCTTGCCTGTTGTACCTTGCCATGGCAGCTCTATGGCACACACCACGTGACACCGGGCTAGGTAGACCCCAGTCCCTGACTCAGGCCTTGTCCTGAGGCCTCCGCCCGATCCCCCCCATCACCGAGGCTGGATCGGGGGAAGCATCATTCCCCGGCTCCGGCCTTGTCCAAAAATAGCGGATCATGGCTCCTAAATTGCACAAGAGTGCAATATGCCTTCTCCCCGCTGCCTGCTACTCTTGCTGGAAGAGCCACCAATTTAGGAGCCATGATCCACTGCTTTCGGTCCTTTAAAATCACATTTGAAAAGACCTGGGGGGGGGGGGGCTTGAAAGAAACAGCATCCAAAATGGCTGCTGCTTCTCTGTGCTGCCTGCAGAGCTTTCTGGGTGAGATTTAAAGGACTAAAAGCAGCAAATCATAGCTGCTAAACTGGTCTGGGACTCTCAGCTAGAGCAGCAGTGCAGAGAAGTAGCTGCTGCCCCGGAGAGCAGATTTGGAGCAGAGCAGACGGCCCCGAAAGGCTGTCAAGTCTCTTTCGGTGTGGCAGAAGCCATGCGCATGCGTGGAAGCCTCACTGAATGACGGAGCTGTGCGCATGTTCAAAAGCATGGTGCTTGCCTCATGTTCAGAAGCATGATGCACGTGCCTTCATGTGCAGAAGTGGTGCTTGCATGCATGCAACCCCACCCCCATACTCACTGAAGCAGTGGTGAGTAT
This sequence comes from Myanophis thanlyinensis, assembly GCA_017656035.1. NCBI lineage: Eukaryota > Metazoa > Chordata > Lepidosauria > Squamata > Homalopsidae > Myanophis > Myanophis thanlyinensis. The sequence continues at coordinate 5,691 of JAEANM010011569.1, read as the reverse complement.
TTTTCAATTTCATCGCTGTGCTAAACTACTTGGCAATTAGTGGGTGTAGACCAGTCAGATGTGTCAATCAAAAACTATGCAGTTCATCTTTACCTGGTGCTGATCAATTCTTGATCTTCCTTGCCCATATCTACTTTTATTACAATTTCCTTCATTTCAGCTTCTTTTTTATTCTTATCCACATCCTTTATCTAAGCTGTATTCTTGCTGTATTTCTTTGGGTTATCCTATAGCTGCATCCAGAACTACACTGTCAGGGTTGCCTGGTTCACTTCAAACTCAGATTTGACACAAATTGGAGATTCTACCTACAGTATAATTAGCAATTCTATCTTCATATTTGCTGATGTTTTTGAGTATAGTTACTTGTTGCCTTATTATTTCCAGTGCTTCCTTAATGTTCCTTACTTCTAATCGATATTTCATTGTCAGATATTCTTTAGTTTTCTTGTTCTTTTTTATTTGTTCAAGCTTGCTTGCATCTGATCTTAATATGCTGATCTTAGCTTCCATCCTGATCATCCATTTTGGTGGCATATTGTTTAACTTTTTCTCTTTGTTGATTTTGCATCCAGCTAATTCAGTGATAACTGTAGATGTGCTATACATGTGCCTATCCTATTCTTCTCTCTCATTTTTTTATAAATACTATGAAGGTCATTACAATTCAGAGAAATATCTAAGAAATCTCAATTGATATTTGACAACTTTGCTTCCCCAGCAGAATTTTCAGGGAGACCATACCTTAAAGCCACAAATTGAGAATCTCTACTCAATTGAAAAATGCACAAGAGGATAGATGAAGATGCTTATTGTTAATCTAAACTTATTATCAGATCAGTCACTTTACTAAAATGTCTGTCTTATCCTCCACTAAAATTAAAATTAATCCATCATTTGCCTTCCCAAGAAAGCCCAATTTAATTGCTACTAGGGCAAAAATATAACTCCTCTCTTAATAAAATAAAGCATCCTAGCATCCAGTTTCTTAAAGGAAATAAAAGTGTATTTCAGTGAACATTTCGCTTTGAAAATATATTTCATAACTTTAGTTCACAAATTTATTTTCCACTTTGTAATGTTTCCAGAGCTCCTATATGGATTGGATCTTTTAACTGTCAGTTATCAATAGAGTTGATAAATAAAAATCCTTCATCTAAATCTCTTATTTTATATCAGAACAGACTGATAATTTAACTTTGACTATCAGATAAATAATTCCATTATCTTGAGCTTTCTAAGTCTTTAATATTCTGTTGAAGATTTATTGTTTCATTAATTGAGCAAAAGCCAATTTATGGATTAAGGAACTTTTAAATCACATGATTTCCATATTCCTGATTCCTCGTGAAGGGGTACGAGGATTACTTTGATTTTCTTTCAATAACTGGTCATCCTCAGTACAGTCCTGACTGCTTTTATCTTAACAAAAATAGTACATTGAGAGTAATTCTACAGCAGAAAAGAGGAAACTCTTAACCTATTCAACCTAGCAATGAATTTGTCTTGATTAATCCAACACAATTTCTGGGAATCTATTAAGCATTCTTCTGTTGATACAACCAGGTCTTATTTATTGATTTATTTATTTTTTATTTATTATTCTTATTGTTCCTCTGGCAGATTAATAATATTATTAGATAAATCTATACTAAATTATGTTGAATAAAGGTTTTGACATTGAGTTGTATAACAAAAAGTTACCTGTAATATTTTAATACACTCTGGTGAGATGTGATGGACTTGCAAAAAACATGTTTTAGTCTGTACACATATAACTGTTGCTTTAGTGAAAGTGAAAGTTCCTCTAGAAATATTTGAATACTGATTTCCCAAACCCAAAGTCTCACCATTAATTTTTATCTAGTGAATTGGTGGTATATTAAGAAAGCAGGTTGACATTATTTGGAAGACAGCTGTAGCTAGAATAGCCTGTAATTTTGGGGGGTATAATTTTATAGTACTAAAAGGCTCCCATATTGTCTACCTCTTTAAACTCTCAGATGACTCATCAATCAGTTAAAGTGCATGGAAAGTTATTCCTGAGTCTGGAGCAATATAATCTATGTCCAATGCAATCAAACTGGATTCTGTACTTTTTTTTATCACAAGCTTGCCTTATAGGCTTGAACATAACCATCCTAACACATAGAATGGCCATAGTAATCTATTTCTAAGGTCAATTGTTTCCAAAGCTAGTGAGAAAGAATTTAGTTATAGTGAATCATGTGGGAAAACATTTCTCTCCTGTTCTACTCTGTAGTAGTAGGAGTTGAGTAGTCTCTAGTTTTTGAAATAATTTAATCAGAAAAAAGGTACTATGACGATGTCACATTTTATGATCTTAAGGATATGGGACAGATTTGTTAAGGCATGGATTCATTTTCCTGCCTATCAAGATAATTTTTACCTCAAAGAGACATTAATTACCTTCTTGAACCCCTTTTAGCTCAATTTAAGTAGCCAGGATGTATCTCTGACATAAAGAACTTCCAAGAAACTATTTTTAAAAGGAAAAACTGCAGACGTGTCCCTAGCAGTCGAACTTAACACCTTCTACACCCACTTCAAAACTGCAGCAAATGGAACCAATGGCGCTAACAAAGCTGGCACCAGCGACGCCAAGAGCTGCAGTCAAGAAGGGGATGCCACCACCAGAAACGCACCCACCATCTCTGAACACAAGGTAAGGAGAGCCTTCAGGAAAGTGAACATCAGGAAAGCAGCAGGACCAGATGGAATCTCAGGCCACATCCTCAGATCTTGTGCAGACCAACTGGCACCGGTGTTCACGGAAATATTCAACCTCTCCTTACTCCAATCAACAATCCCCACATATTTCAAAGTGTCCACCATTGTCCCTGTCCCCAAGAAACCACATCCTACTACCCTCAATGACTCGCCCCGTAGCCCTAACCGCCAGAGTGATGAAGTGCTTCAAGCAATTAGTCAAAGACCTCATCACTTCCTCACTACCGGACACACTGGACCCCCTACAGTTCACCTATTGCCATAACTACTCAACCAACAATACCATCTCCAACCTCCTCCACACCTCACTCACTCACCTGGACACTGGAAAAGGAAATTATGTCAAAATACTCTTTGTGGACTACAGTTCAGCATTCAACATCATAATCCCTCCACACTCACCAGCAAGCTGAAACACCTGGGCCTCAGCCCACCCCTATGTCGGTGGATCTCCAACTTTCTAACTGGGAGACCACAGCTATACGGATGGGTGTGCATGTCTCAACATCACTCACCCTGAACACTGTAGCCCCCCAGGGCTGTGTTCAGAGCCCCCTGCTATACTCCCTATACACGTATGACTGCACGGCCACTACAGACTCCATTACCATCATCAAATTTGCTGATGACACCATCGTGGTGGGCCTGATCTCCAACAACAATGAGACACCCTACCTAGATGAGATTAGGAACCTGGAGAACTGGTGTCAGGAAAACAACCTCCTCAACATCAGCAAGACAAAGAGCTGATAGTGGACTATAGTAGAAAGCAGAAAAGAACATACCAGACCCCTGTCATCAACAAGAGCCCAATGGAGAGAGTGGACTGCTTCAAATACCTAGGTGTCCACATCTCACAGAACCTGACATGGACCCGACACATCGACATTGTGGTGAGAAAGGTCCGGCAGCATCTATACCATCTTAGATGACTGAGACTTCAGACTGCCCCCCAAAGTGCTCAGGAACTTCTATGCCTGCACAGTAGAAAGCATCCTGATGGGCAACATCATTACCTGGTTCGGAAACAACACCAAACAGGACAGGCAAGCCCTACAGAGGATGGTGTGCATAGCAGAGTGCATCATCTGCACCAAGCTCCTTGAACTGCACTCCATATATGACAAATGATGCCGAATCACAGCCAGGAAAATAATGACGGACCCCAGCCACCCCAACAATGGACTATTTGCCACGATGTGGTCAGGAAGACACCTCCGCTCCCTGAAAGCCAACACAGAGAGACTAAGGAGAAGCTTCTTCCCATAGACATTATGGACACTAACCCATAAACCATAACAACCCAGGACTAACAGTATTCCTATAATCTACCTCTCTTTATCATCCCCTAACTTATTCTCCTACCCTGTCTATACTACTTCTTGCTCTACTACCTACGGTCGTGAGCAATTGCATTTGCAATTGCAATTGCATCACTGCATTTCGTACCATGTATGACTGTGTATGTGATGAATAAAATTTGATTTGATTTTTTTGATTTTGAAAGAAAATAATTTCCATTAGATCCTTGAAAGCAACATGGGAGTTTTGTACAGTGAAGGAGAAAAATATTTTATTAGCAATGGTCAGTTTTGTTTGCTTCCAAAGGGAGATGTTTAATTTGTTTTTTGTATTTGCATTAGTTCTGGCTCAAAACTGCCATCCTCATTGTCTTGGGATTTCTTTCCTTGTTTGTTTGTCTTGTCTATAGAAATGCTGCTGGAGGAGTGGTGATGGTTGCTAAGAAATATCTGTGTGAATCACTTTACTGATTTATCAGGGGCCGAGATAAATTCTAGGCCTAATATTGCAAATTTGCATATGGTATCAGTTTTTCAAATTTCATCTACTGCCTAGTGCTTAGGTATCAAATTAAATACTGATACTGCTTCAGAAACAGTAAAAATTTACACAATATATGTTAATAGGTATGTATTCTGTCATGTTTAAAAAAAATTCTGTTTCAAATCCTGTTTACATATAAGTAGGGACAGGCAGCAGTAATTAATTCATAGCAGCTATTGTCTTTAATATTTTATTTAATATGAAGGAATTGAAGTTTCTGTATCAGAGGCCACTGGCTATATGTAAAGATTCTCATAAGTTAATTTGAAAAATTATTTTTTCTTGTTTAGTTTTTAAATGCAGAATCTTTAGCAAATATTTCAAATGGCATGTGTGTGTGTGTGTGTGTTTGGTGTGTGTCTTTGCATACTCCACAGAACCTAGGTAACATATTTTCCAAATAATAAAAAAACAATCATAACAAACAAAAACTATTCAATATGCTGCACATTTACCCTTATCACCTGTCATCACAGACATCTCTTCCTAACCGTAGTGATGTCAAAATATGTGTGAGTCATCTACATATATCCTGTGCCCCTGAGCAGTTGCCTCTGATTTTCTTTGACAATTTCAGCTGTTAAAAATATCTGTTCTCTGAAGGTAAATGACTTTTCTGTTTAATTATCTTGACACGAACAGATAATAAAAGTAGATATCATTAATAGTAGGCATTTCAAGTGTTTTGAATGCTCTTGAAGGGCAGGCAATAACATATAAGAATAGTCACTTCCTTTTTTATATTGCATTCTTGTTTTCTCATCTATTTTCAGTTTCCTTAATTGTAGGCTGTTTCAAATGAGGTGTAAGAATGCACAAAATTAAATAGAACAGATAAGGGGAAGTTGGGTTTTTATCCTCTTACTCCATCTAGTGAGTAACTTGATACCTGGTAATCAAGTATTTAGATGTCTTCAATATTGGAACTATATTTATGAGTTTATAATTCCATACCGGATCAGTCGAAGCCCGGGTTAACAATGACTGTCACCAGTGCTGTGGACCTACAGGGAGCTGGGGAAATTGGACTACTGTTGGTCAAAGAAGGAGAGGAGGCAGAAGGATTCGTAGACAGAGAGAGAAGAGGAAAGGCAG
>JAEANM010011568.1:0-15206 GCA_017656035.1 Myanophis thanlyinensis | reverse complement strand
AATGAAATTGATTTTGACACCCCTGAAATAGAAGGTACTGTATTTTTCGGCGTATAAGAGGCACACTCCCCCCCCCCCCAAAAAAAAAGTGGGTGAAAATGTCTATGTGTCTTACACAGCAAATGTTGCTGAAGCCCCGCCCACCTGCCGGCCATTTTTTTTGCCTCCACATGATCTGTTTCTGGGTCTTTTTCGGGCCCATTTTTGAGGCTTTGTGGCCCGTTTTCAGGGCTTTTTTCATTTAATTTTAATTTTTTTTCAGCCCATTTTTGGGGCATTTTCCAGTCGTTTCTGCCTCTAGGGCAGTAGTGGCGAACCTTTTAATTACCGAGTGCCAAAAAGTACATGCTTTGCGTGTGCCATCTGCACTTGTGTGTGGCTCCTCCACGTGCGCTGCAGGTGCAACCGCACCATCTGCGCATGCATGCAGCTTTTGCACCTGCAATGCATGCATGCTGCATGCAGGCACTCATGCACAGATGAGCAATCGCGTGTGCATGCGCAGGATAGCTCCGAAGACCAGCTGGATTTCCTGCTGCAATCGTGCGCATGCACAGCAGATGCCCAAAGACCATCTGGGTCTCTGAAATCGCACATGCGTGCATGTGTAATCACATGTACATGCTCAGCTGGAAATAAGTTGGCTGACAGCTTATGTGCCCAGCAAGATGGCTTTGTGTGCCACCTCTGGTACCCATGCCATAGGTTCGCCATCACGGGGATAGGGGGTTCTGCTCATCTGTGTTTCTTAATCAAGGCAGCCTGCGTTGTCCGAAGGCGCTTCCATGGTCATGTGGCCAGCACAGAACACTGTTACCTTCCCACTGAAGTGATACTATTTATCTTCTCACATTTGCATGCTTTTGAGCATGGGGCAAGAAATAGGCGCTCACTCCATCGTGCGGCACTCGGGTCTCAAGCCAGGCTGTCAGTTGAGCCGTTGCTCCCTCTCTGCCCCTAAATAATTGAAATATCCATGATCTGCTTGATTTGGCATTCTTACATTCCAGAAGGCAAGTGAGCAAAAGCCACCAGCCAGTGCCTGCTCCTGCAGCACCATCCCTGCAGAGAGGAAATTGGAAATCTTTTGTGATTGTGTCTATCGAGAGTCTCCATCATCCAGGTCATGGTTGTCCCAAAGGTGCTTTTTCAAGAAGCAACTAGACTTTCTGGGTTGTTGGGTTTTTTTTTTTGAAGAAGTTTTGCTTCTTATCCAAGAAGCTTCTTTAGCTCTGATTGGATATTGGGGAATAGAAAGATTATTCTAGTCTTTTTTCTTTTCTTTTTTTTTTATTTTCCAGGCTGGCTGGACTCCTTTGCATATTGCCGCCTCGGCTGGCCGGGAGGAAATTGTGAAAGCTCTCCTTCAGAAAGGTGCTCAGGTGAACGCCACCAATCAGAACGGCTGCACCCCGCTGCATTACGCCGCATCGAAGAATAAGCAGGAGGTTAGATTTTGAAGGATCCTTGGTGCTCTCTAAGCTTGGCTGCCTTCGTGCAGACCTTTCATTACCAAACTAGGAAACATCATCAGTGTTCACTTTTATAGTTTTTCACAAATGAAGGCGAATAAGGATAATGTTGCAGGATCCAATCTGGGTCAGTCACTGGGACCAGAGGTTTAGTCTTCTGAGGTCTCTGACTCATGCTGCGGCCCATGCTCAAGGAACTTCTGTCTAGCAGAGTGTGTATTTTGGGCTGTTCTGTTTGTGGTGTTTATGTGATCCTGTGGCATGTGGCTTTTTAGGTGTTGATTGGGGTGTTGATGGCTGGCTATTAAGTTGTTGGCTGTTGTTTTCTTGTGCTGTCAAGCCCTCACTTCGTAAGTACTTGATAACCTGGGAGTAAACGAGCACTTCTGTTGACGGACCAGGAGCCCGTTTCCCAGGCTTCAATCACTTCCCTGGCTGTTTTTGTGCCTGCTCGTCCAACAATCTTAATAGCTGCAAAATTGAATGTGTGTCCTTGTTCATTGCACTGTGAGGCTACCCATGAGTTCTCTCCTCGTCTGATCACTCGCTTATTATCTTTATAATTTTTTCTCCTTTATAGCTCTATAGATTTTGTGTTGTGGCTTTGTTCTTTTCCCTGCTTCTCAAAAGCGAACGGTTCGGTCATCCTTTTCTCCTCTCACCAATAGATTGCGCTGATGCTACTCGAGAACAAAGCTAATCCAGATGCAAAGGATCACTTGGCCTCAACACCACTGCACAGAGCAGCCTCCAAAGGGAATCTGAAAATGATACAGATCCTTCTGAAGCACAACGCTTCGGTCAACTTACAGGACTCCGAAGGAAACACGCCTCTGTAAGGATGGGCTATTTCCCTTTATTTATTACAAGGCTTGGGCATTAACTCGGGGCAGGTTATTCAACCATAAAACGAGCATCTACAGGTAGTCCTCAATTTACAGCCATCCATTTAGTGACTGTTCCACGTTACAGTGGCCCTGAAAAAAGTGACTTATGACAGTTTTTCACCCTTATGACCATTGTAACATCCCCACAATTAAATGGTCATAATTCGGACATGTGATCAACTTTTGCAATCTTCCGACAAGCAAAGTCAGTAGGGAAGCCAGATTCGCTTAACAAACGAGTTGCTAACTCACCAACTGCAGTGTTTCACTTAACAACGGTGGCAAAAAAATCGTAAAATGAGGCAAAACTCACGTAACAAAGGTCTCACTTAACAACAGAAATGTTGGGCTCAACTGTCGTGATTTGAGGACTTCCTATACTGTAAACTTGCAGAACTAAGCCAGATCCATGGGTCCCTTCCGGAAATCATGGTTAATTTGGTCCTGATTTGTTTAAACGTCTGAACAAAATAGATACTAACTTTATTCACCCAAATACCCAAAGCTGTATGTCGATATTAATGATTTATATTAATTAAATAGTTCTCAGCCTGCTTTGGGGAATCAGTGCTGGTCAGCAAAGTCACTTAACAACCATGTTACTAACTTAGTAGCTGAAGAGATGCACTTAACTACTGTGGCAAGGAAGGTTGTAAAATGGAGCAAAACTCCCTTAGCGTTAAAACTGTCTTGCTTAGTAACGGAATCTTTTTGTGGTCATAAATTGAGAACTACCTGTATTGTGGGAGGCAGCCACACAGAATTTTGACAACAGAGTCTTAAGTACCTGTACCATCAATCTGCTTACATTGCATGAGACAACCTTGCTTAATTAGCAAACTTTTAGATCTATTCCGATATGTAGTCTAAATTTACCCAGATGGAACTAGCTGTAGATTAAAACTAAATCCATAATTTGCACTTCCAGTTATTCCACAGAAATGCTAGCTGCTAAAGCTACTTAAATTGCTTCCAGCATTTGACCTGTTAGAATTCCACTAAGCTTCCTTGATCTTAGATTAACGTGATGCCTGAACTGACACTTGAACCCTTAGATGTAATGCTAAAATGTTACGGCAAGCGTGGCTGTAATTCAGGTTTTCCTTTGAAGCAACAAAGACTAAATATTTAGGTCATTAGAGAATCAAATTGTAACTTGGGGGGGAAAATGCATTTTCTGTTGGGTCAATATCTACATCATCCCAGAGAACACAATATCTATTCAAAATGTTCTGATTCTTCTAAGATGGTCAAACTGAGTAGATTTATTTAGTATTTACCAAATTTTGATCAGTTTATTAATGAAGAATGAAGTCCTCATTTCAAGTAGCAATTCCTACTGGTATGTTATTCTTGAGCTTTGAATGCAATATCACAGAGTCCCTCTGTGGGGAAGATGAGCAGTTTCTAATATCAATAAAATAAAATACAAAAAAAAAAAAAGTTGTACAGAATCCCAAAGTAGCTGTTTTGCTCAAACAATCCAGCAGATTTATTTCCGGGCGTATTTGTTATATGCCATCCAGAGTGACTTGATAGTGAGTCAGGCAGCAAATAAATTTAATCAATAAATTGGCAAGCTTTTAGCTTCTGCAGAACTGTTGATCCGGCATGTTGATAAAAAAAACTATGGAAAAAGACGTAGGCAAAAGGGCCATTTATTTATTCATTCATTCATTCATTCATTCATTCATTTAAACTTTTATACCGCCTCTCTCCCGAAGGACTCGAGGCGGTGTCACAGCCATCTAAAAACACAATAGATAACAATTTAAAAACAAATTAAAAATTAAACTAAATTAGGTGGCTGATATCACAATTAAGATTTAAAACCTAATATAAAAATTAAAAAATTTAAAATATAAAACATTTTGCTGAAACTGAGCCTGTCAAAGGAAGTAATCCTTGGTTTCCTCGACAGCCACTTAGCATGCGATGAAGAGCGACTGGACGAAGCGAAGCTCCTGGTGGCCCACGGGGCGAGTATCTACATTGAGAACAAAGAAGGAAAGACCCCTTTGAAGGTGTGCAAGGGAGGGCTGGCCTCCGTCCTCAGAAGGCTGGTGGAAGGGTAGCCGCTGTGGGCAACCGAAATTCCATTCTCGATAAAGCTATTAAAGACTATTCATAAAAGAGGCTTTTTTAAAAAAAAAAAAATACCAGTCTGAACATGCTACAACTTGAATTTTATTTTTGTACAGTAGCTGCTTTATATTTCCCATCTGACCATTTGCCAAAGGTCTTCTTTGTGTTAACAAAACCTATTACTGTTTTTGCCAAATCTCATCGTCCTGTTGGAGAGCAATTTCAAGATAACGCTTTCCATCTGCTTTCATGCAGAAAGAAAAATCTGATCTGTCATCGTATAAGAAAAAGAGGCAAATAGAAGGAAGACTGTTAACCTGTAAAAGCGGGCCCTGTATTCAGGGTGCCCCAACATTCCCGGCTTTGCAGCCCCCGGGGGTGAGGAGGGGATGATTATGTGGAGCATGAGGAAACATGCGCGCATGCAGCTCCATTTGTGCAAGAGGCAGGCACATGCACCTGCCGTTCATGCGCATGGAGCACATGTGCTTTGCTGCTCGCGCAAGTGGGGACGTGCACACGCATGCCACTTCTGCAGCCCGGTTCCGAACAGCTCAAAGCCCAGTAGTGGGTCACAGCTCGGGGTTGGGGACCCCTGCCTTATTCCTTCAGGTTATTGTCTGTGTATTAAGTAAAAGTCAAACGTTGGTGCTCACGTGTGCTGGCTCAAATTGCGCAAGGCTGGCCAAAGTTCAAAGCTGCAGAATCTCTTGCCCTCCAGAAGTGGCTGAACTACAATTCCCAGCAACCAACTGCCCATAGTAGAGGATTGTGGGATTATGCATCTGGAGGGCCACTGGTTTCAGCTGCCTCCCCGGATTTTTTTTTTTTTTTGTATTGTAATATTTTTGGAACCTTTTTGAAAGTATCTTTGGCTTCATCCTTCTATCTCCCATATGCAGTAAGTGATTGGAGCAGAGCATTATGGATAGAAAGCTGATGGATTTAAACTTGGTTCAGGAAAGTTGCAGGTAGCATAAATTGTTCCTTGTAAATAAAATCTAATGTAGTTGACATTGTGGAACTTCTTGGATTTACTTGCCAGGACCTTATGTGGCTAATTTCTGGTTTCAGCAAACTGTTCATTAAAAGAATTACTGTTCAAGACCATTTTTAAGTATTCATGAAGGCTTAAAATACTAAATAATACAATGTTTGTTAATGATGATGATGATGATATCAGCTCAGTCGTGTCTGACTCTTGATGATTCTATGGGCCAGACTTCTCCACATCTTCTGATCTTGAATTACTTTTTTTGAGTTTAAAGGTTGAATAATGGCAACTGGACCAAACTTTGTTAATCTTCGTGAAACTAATTTTGCTCGGAAGTTGCTGATGAAGCTGCTTGGATGAGCAATGAAACCTCTCAGATTGCCAAGAGTTCATTATCGGAGCTGAACAAAGTTTTTGGAGGAGAAGGGAAACGTCTTCAAAGAAAAACCAGAAAGTCCAGTTGCCTCTTGAAAAAGCACCTTTGGGACAACCAGGAGCTGCATGACTGAGAAGCTCCATAGACATTGAGACACAGTTTTATGATTTTGCCTTCCAGTGATATACCTGTTATGTGTGCCAATCCTTGCTTGTTGGTCATCTTTGCTGTCCAAGGAATATGCAGGAGCCTACCACAGCACAAAAATACTAAATATTTAAAACAGTATTTTAAACCAGCTTTTCTCAAACTTGACAACTTTATAAGATGTGTGGATTTCAGCTCTCAGAATTGAGCAAGGGAATTCTGGGCGTTGAAGTCTGTGCATGCTAATATGGAAAAACACTGATTTAAACCAAAGTCCTTTGTTCTGACCCAGGCTTAACAGAATCACGAAACAGGCTTTTGGTGACTGAATTCTTCTCATTCACAGCCAGAAAAGTCCCAGCATTAAACCTTTCAAGGTTTTATTGCAAAAACAGACCTTATCAGTCCTGGGATAGTTGCCAGGCTGAGTTTCCAGTTGAAATACTTGGCAAGGAGTCTCTGTACAGCACAAACTCAGATAAGCAAATCTTCACAATAATGAGTGAACTAATTGTCTCCTATAAACACCCCTCCCCTTTTGCTCCTATTTATTCCCTGTGGGAGGGGCCATTCAGCGTCCACTTGTGCCTTTACTCCCGAGTCGGCCCTTGTTCCTTAACTATTCCCTTCTTCTGGCAGCTCTGCACATACACACATCCGAAACAGGCTCCAGCTGTTCTTCTTCCCCACTGACCTCCGACTCCGAAGGCGGCTGACAACTGTCAGATGGCCCTGGCCCCATCTCTGTCTCCAACACAGCACCCATCAGAGCCTTCTCCTGACTCCAGGACTGGCCCAAGGTCCCCCCCAACCTCTTCATTGTCTGAGTCTGCTGACAGCTCTGCTCTGCTGGCAGTTGGCAAGCCACAACACCCTTAATATTAACATGTTGCAAATACCATCAGTGATTATGAACTTCCATTGGTGATGTTAGTGTTTTTCTATCCCAACCTCACTACTTGGTTTGAGGGTATACAGGATTACCTACATGCAGCAGGAAAGTTGAAGATAACAGAACGTTACAGCTATGACTCTAGTCCTATTATAGCGTTCTTACAGAATGCATCATCATGTCCTTAAGTTACTTTTCAACTTTGCAACACATTCTTGTTATCAGAGAAACATAACAGAAGAGAATTTGGTAAACATTTTATTGTTCTTTGAAGTAATAAAAGAATCAAGCCACTTCCCTGCTCTTCTCATGCTGTTCTGCATTAGAAAAACTACACCAGAGGTCTTTACTGAACAACGACTAGTAAATGTGTTTTTACTCCTTGGTGTTTTCTTTTTTAACAAAAACAAACCCCCGGGTATCCAAAAGCAAGTTATAGTAAAAAAATATTCTTTACTAATTGAGGCTGCTTCTAAAAAGCTCAAGAGGTTGTTGACAATGCCTTCTTGGGGGGAAAAAATGAGGATTAAGCATGGTGGCTAAAGTATTTGAACAATGCAGAAAGATGCTAGGTGCATAGGGTGGTACATTATAGTATTATTTGCAACTTTTAAAGCAGCCTTGTCTTTTCTACAGGTAGTCCTTAACTTACGGGGAAATTTGTCGCGTAAGTTTTACACCATTTTACGACTTTCCTTGCCACCTTTGTGAACCACTGCAATTCTTAAATTAGCCACAGGGTGGTTAAGTGAATTACCGTACTGACTTTGCTTGTTGGAAGGTTGCAAAATGGGGATCACACTGCAACCGTCATAAATATGAACTAGTTGCCAAGCATCCGAATGCAAATCCCATGACCCTGGGGGTGCTGAAATGGTCAGAAGTGTGGAAAAAATGGTCATAACTCACTTTTTTCAGTGCCTTGGTAACTTCAAATGGTCACTATGCAAGTCGTCGTAAGTCAAGGACTTCCTGTATTGCTGCTTCACCCTGGGATAGCCAGTGCTGTTTTAAAGTGTTGCACCTTGTCTCTTTCCCAAATATCTTTGTGGGTTTGAATCCAAATCATCGCAGAGTCCTGCTGATTGTGTGCATGACAGGCAGTCCAGAGGGGGTTAACTAGGTCTTGTTAACTAACACTAGTAAGTTGGCTATGTGAGATTCACACCTTATGCTAAATAAGGGAATGGCATTCAAACGATTTGTCTGCCATTTGGGTAAAGTTAATACCATTTTGGGGGATTCACACAACCAACTCTAAATTAAACCATTTTCTGGGTTTGTACCACTCAATAGGATTGATTATGTGACTGGCCAGTTGGATTAGACCAGCACAACAACACTGCCAATCTAGTCACATTGTTGGGTTTATAGATAGTCCTTGACCTACAACTGCAATGGAGCCTGCAGTTTTGGTGGTAAGTTGCAACAGTCGTAAAATGGGTTGTCGTGTGATGGCACCCAATTTTAAAATTTCTGTAGCAGCTGTTTAAAGTCAGACTGCTTGTCAAAGGACTAAAATGCAGTCACGTGACTCCTCTGAGAAGACCCCGGGCATCCAAACTTAGAAGGAACTAGGTGTTAAAATATAAAAACAGTATATATAGAAGTTAAAAATTTAGAAGGAGGGTAAGAATTTAATAGGCAACAGCTATTAAAATTAATTAAAAGGCAAAGAGGACTTTCAGGGCACTTAACCAGTCCTAGGGCTGCGTGCTTCTCTGATTTACCCAGCTGCTGTGGTTTATTCAGTAAATCATGGTTTTAGATAATCTCGCCTGACGTGGGAATCTGGTTAGATTATAGGCTCATGTGAAATGAACAGAAGGCTGCAGAAATCAGACTCGGACGACCAGATGTGAATGCTAGTGTGACACTATTTGGAAGGCACAGATGTGGGATCAATGTACAAATTCATGATTAAATGAGCTGCTTTTTAGGCTTCCCCCAAGGGTAGCCACTGGTTTTAGGAAACTGGCTGATGGCCCATTTCCTGCATCTCATTTTCAGACAATATGGCGACTTGGGCTTCTTCAGGGCTCTCGTGTTCTCCGGTCTCATTAGGTTCCTTGTTTGGTGGGATGGCAGCCATGGGAACGCTGGCTTGGCTGGCCACCGCAGCATATTCTGCCTTTGTAGCCATAGGCCTGCAAAAAACAAAGACAAAGGTGAATTGAATTAAATGGAATACTTTATTTGGCCACACACACAAGAAATTTCTCTCAGGTGCAGAAGCTCTCAGTATATATATGCAAAGCAACAGAATAATGGTAATTCATAATACCGATAAGAGAGGGGAGTAAATAAGATAAGGATGAATAATAATACTACAATACCAGATGGATAAATACACACAGACATTAGACAATTTAAAAGTTAAGACAAACATGCATTTTTCTTGATGCAGCCTATGTTGGCAGGAAAAGCCCATTCTAATATGAAAACCTCAGTAGGGGTAGTCTTCCCCAATTCAAGGGTCTTAGATTTCAACTCCATCATTCCTGGGTATCTGGCACAAGTCCAGGGCAAAAGGAGGTACAAGGTTGGAGGAGGTTCCAGTGTCCTTTTAAGGCTAACCTAACCTGGTTATGTTTTTTATACTTTTATATGCCCTCAAGTTGAGTTTCATTCTCAGCCTACATGCAGTTTATGTGGTGATGTTATTGAGGAAGTCTCCTTCACTGTCTTCTTGAAGGGTCTAGTCCAGAGGTCTCCAACCTTGGTCACTTTAAGACTTGTGGACTTCAACTCCCAGAATTCTGGGAATTGAAGTCCACAAGTCTTAAAGTGGCCAAGGTTGGAGACCCCTGGTTTAGTCAACTAGCCCAACATTCCTAGACAATCTCCCATGAAGGAAGGAATTCTGACATAGAACATGGAATAATAGAGCTGGAAAGGATCTTGAAGGTCTTTTAGTCCAACACCCAACTCAAGCTAGGAGACTTACATCACCCCAAACCAATGGCTGCCCTGCCTCTTCTTAAAAGCCTCCAGTGATGAGCACCCACAACTTCTGGAAGCAAGTCGTTCCAATGTTTAATTGTTCTTGCTTTCAGGAAATTTCTCCTTAGTTCTAGGTTGGATCCGTCTTTACTGATTTTCCATTAATTTAATTTAATGATCCATCAGCTTGCCTGGTTACTCATAAAGTCAACTTGGTTCCTTTATGCATCCATATAAATTACAATTCTTAGCCTGGGATTGCACCCTTTGTTACTTATTGGGAAGGTGGGTTTTTTTTATCCCATCTTTTATTATATAAATAACTCAAGGTGGTGAACATACCTAATATTTCATTCCCCTGTTTTCCCCACAAGAACACTGTGAATGAAAAGTCAGATTTGGCTTCGCCCTTAAAGTGAACCAGCTGCTAGGGTTAGTCCACCAGGGTTGTCGCTTACTGTATGAAGCCTGCCAGTTGAGGCTGATTCTACAACTCTATTCTAGGCCCATCATTGACAGCCCAACAGTCAAGACCAAAGATAATGTTTTATATCTTATATATTATTTTATATTATGAGTATTACGGTAGTCCTTTTAGTCTTGCCACATTTAATTCTAGCAGGTGTATTTTGGAGTTAGAATTAGATAGCTACATGGGGAGCCTTATTTCTCCCACGTTCTTTCCCATGAGAAGCAAAGACTTTTGGTCTGCACCTGCTGGGGCTGGAGGTGAAGATGAACTTTGGATGCTAGCCAGATTGGATTGGAGCAGAGGGTGGCATGTGATGATTTAGGGCCGTGATGGCGAACCTATGGCACAGGTGCCATAGGTGGCACGTAGAACCATATTTCTGGGCACACAAGCTGTTGGCCAACTTACCTCCAGCTGAGCATGCACATGCAATTGTGCATGCACGATTGCAGAGACCCAGCTGGTCTTCGGAGCTCCGCTGTGCATATGCGCGATTGCAGCAGGAAACCCAGCTGGTCTTCGGAGCTCTCCTGCGCATGCACACGTGATTGCTCATTTGTGCGTGAGTGCCTGTGTGCAGTCCGTGTGCATTGCACATGCCAAAGCTGCATGCATGCTCAGATGGTGCAGTTGCACATGCAGCACAAATGGAGGAACCACATGCAAGTGTGGATGGCATGCGCAAAGCATATACTTTTCGGCACTCGCGTAAGTAAAAGGTTCGCCATCACTGATTTAGGGGAAGAAACTTTGACTTTACTTTGGGTGGAGAAAACACGGGAATACAGATTTGAGTTTTCTCCAGATGTGCCAATCTGTCTCCAATAAAATCTCATTCTAAGGACCTTCATTTCTTGAGAGTTTTCATTACATTGGGGATGTTACTTGAAACCCTGACACTGACATAGGAACCCAGCCGCTGTGCTGAGAAAAATACATTTGTGATTTATTTGCTAAGCTCTTGTTCCAACAAACTCTGAATTAAAACCATGAGCCGACCTGGTTTTTGACAAATTTCACAGAAGAGGGAAGCTTTGTTCCCCAAAAAAAATCTCTCAACAAACTTACTGCATTTCCTTGGCTATGGGTTTCTCTTTTCTCATCTTCTTCTTCTCTCTGGAGATTAGAATCCAACCAACGACACAAATCAAGGCAGCAGCTAGAATTGCGGCAATTATTGCTCCCGCCACAATGCCGCTTTCTGAATCTGCAGGGCGAGAGAGAAACGCCTGTCCTTTATACAAGAAACTCTTTGGCAGAAGGTGTCAAGCAGCTAGTTCCCACTCCTGAGTGGATTATGTAATAGGAAAGGCGATTTATCCATCTTGGCAAGATTTATACATGATTTGTCTGTTTGTCTTAGTGTGTTATGTGCAGACTTGGCCGTTCTGTCTTGGGCAACACAACAGGATGAAAAAAAAATTGGTTTGGGGGTTCCTTGTGAATGCAGCAGTTGAAATCAAGGGGGCTTTCTTCCCTTGGGGCACTAAAATTGTGCTCTTCTAGCGCGTGAATTCCAACCACTTTTCGATTCATGAATGTGATGGAGGAACTGCAGGATCCTTTTGGTGTCACGGGAATTCAGATTCAACATAGAATAATAAGGTTGGAAGGGTCTATGGAGGTCTTCTAGCCCAACCCATTGCACGTGACAGGAGATCCTAATCATTCTGGACAAATGGTTTTCCAGTCTCTTCTAAAAACCTCCAGTGATGGAGCACCCACAACTTCTGAAGGCAAGCCGTTCCACTGATTGATTGTTCTCGCTACCAGGAAATTTCTTCTTATTTCTAGGTTGGATCTCACCCAAAAGGAAATGCTTTAATCATATCTCTATTCCAGTTCTGTTAAATTTCAAGGTGGTCCAACATTGGTTCCCTAACATCTTCAGGAAAGGGATGCTGGTTTCTCCTTAAAACTACCTCATAGGTAGCTTGATATGGTAGCCCTAGTCTTTGGTTTTCGGGAAACTAAGAAGGGATTGAACCCATGTTCCACTTACAATATCAGAGCTTGGTCCCTCATTTACATTTCCATTCATTTAAAATTATATCCTGCTTTTCCTTTTAGAAGATGCTCAAGATGGTATCAAATCAACAATAGGGTAAGATCAGGATTTAAAAAAAAAAACACTTTTCAAGTTATATAAAGTCATCTAAATTGTATAATAACACCCAGTAAATCATCATTAGAGAGACAGCTGTATGTAATAATTTAAGCAATAGCAATAGCACTTAGACTTATATACCACTTCACAGTGTTTTATCACGCCCTCTCTTAAGTGGCTTACAGAGTCAGCCTCTTGCCTCCAACAATCTGGGTCCTTGTTTTACCCACCTCGGAAGGATGGAAGGCTGAGTCAACCTTGAGCCTGGTGAGATTCGAACTGACAAATTGCAGGCAGCCGGCAGGCAGCAGAACTAGCCTGCAGTACCCCCCTCCAACCACTGAGCCACCGTAGCTCATAAGGCTTCAGGTTAGAAACCAGGACTGAGCTTTTAGTTCTGTCATAGTACAAAGCCAGATGATCTTGGCCAGTCCCTCTCTCAGTCCTAGGAAGGAGGCAATGGTAAATCACTTCTGGAAAACCTTGCCAGGAAAGCTCTTTTCTTGGAAAGAGTTTGCAGAAGTGTTTTGCCATTGTCTCCTTCCTAAGGCTGAGCGAATGGGACTGGCCCAAGGCCACCCAGTTGGCTTTGTGCTAAGGCAGAACTAGAGCTTACGGTCACCCAGTTTCTAGCCTGATGATGATGTTGTTTCAGTGCTTTCCTTAAAATGGTGGAGTTTTTAATTATAAGGGGCTTGTTTAAACAAGAAGTAGCATAAAAAAACATTGGAAATTTAACTTAAATTGAACAGATAAGACAAAACTCAACGTTTTGTAGTGAGGTCGATCTGACAGGAGTTGCTCCCAAGAGAGTTAATAGCTGTACACTGGTAGTAGCCTTCTTCAAACTGGGAAAGGTTGCCTAGAACCAGGCGTCCGGAGTAAGGATCTGAAAAAGAAGACGGGAGGAAATTCAGGTTGTTAAACACGCAGCGTGTGCCTGACTAGTATCCACAACTTCTAGAGGCAAGTCGTTCCACTGTGTCAAGATCCAAAAGGACATTTATGTATAAGGGGGGTGCTCCATTATATTATGCAGGCTATTTTTGTAAAGTATCGCGCATGCGCAACAACTCCGAGTCCGCGCAAGCGGACCAACAGCTGATTGGCTGCTGAAGGAGCAGCCCCCATTGGCTGGCACTCCAGCCAATGGGGAGCTCCGGTTCCTGAGCCGCGGCAAAATATAAAAGCTGCGGCTCGCCTTTTCTTGCTTGCTCTGACTACCCTGCCTTTCCCCCACGGCCGAGCAAATTCCCTTGGAGCGCTCATGCAGGGAATAAAAGCTGTGTAAGGAAATCTGCCTCCTTCTCGTGTCTGGGGATCCTGAGCGAACTGGGAATATAACACTGGCGACGAGGATGGGATTGCAGAACAACTATAACTAATTCCCAGAACCAAGAGTCCACCATGTCCACCGCCTCAGCAGCTGCAGCACCAGCAACAAGCCCCACGACCACACCATTCCCGGGGGGAGAATTCAATCCGAAGAGGGAGACGTGGAACCTCTTCATGCAACGTTTCGAGTGTCATCTCGTCGGAACTCGACAAACAGGCATTCCGGACATCCCAAAACAGGGCATTTTCCTAAGCATCTGCGGGGTTGATGTCCTGAGGATGGCAAATGCGGTCGCCAACCCACAAACTGTGTGGGACCTGGACTGGCCGGAGCTCAAAAGACGATTACAGGCCCACTACGCGCCCAAGCCCTCCTCACTGACCCAAAGGATCAATTTCCACAACAGGGTCCAGAAAGAGGGAGAGTCCATCGTGGATTTCTTAGCAGCCCTCAGATTCTTGGCGACCGATTGTGAATTCGAATCACAACTTGACTGGCTGATCAGGGAGCGCCTCATCATCGGCATCCGCGATGACAAAACCAGGAGGAGATTGGCAACAAGGGTGACACTCACGCTTGCCTCCGCCGTCGAAGAGCTTTTGGCCGCAGAAGCCGTCCAGCCCACATCCAGAGCAAACTCTCAAGATGGCGTGTTTCAGGTGGATTTTGGGGAAGACTACGAATATGACCTCGAGGAAGACCAAGATGGCGACATCCACCAAGTGAGGACCACAAGGCAACCCAAGATGGCTGCCAGACCACACCAGACCCAATGCGCGGGCTGTAAGGGCCACCACCCACGTGCGAGCTGCCCCTTCATTCAGGCCATTTGCAACTACTGCGGAAAGAAGGGGCACATACAGAGAGTGTGCCAGGCCCTCCCAGCCAACCAATTGGCCATCGGGACTAACAACCGAGGACCCAGGGGACCTAACATCAGGAGACCCCCCAACAACGGCGACAGAGCAGCAGCAAGCAATCTCCGCAAACCATTTGACGATTGTCTCACTATCTTTGGACAAACTCAACAAACCTCGCCCGGAGACAAGGATTCCGGCATCTTCAGTACCAAGGTCAGCGTCAGTGGGAAGGAATGCGACTTTCAGATCGACTCCGGCTCCCCGGTGACCATCGTACCTTGGCAAACCCTCAAACGATTAATGCCACAAATTAAGGAATCGGATCTACAACCAGCTTGGACCGCCCTGCGTGATTGCCAGGGAAAATCAATTCCTCTCCTGGGCCAACTAAACATATGGGCATCACACGAGGACATCTCGCAATACCTGCCCCTCGTTATTGCAGGCATTCCATTCCCCAAACTCCTGGGCAGAGACTGGTTCCACGCCCTAAAGATGAGCATCGGGGAAGTCCAACAGATTGCATCATCAACAACCGCAGCAGACGCCATCTTCAGCGAATTTGGAGACGTCTTTAATGGTGAGTTGGGGCAATACAAGGGGACCCCAATATCCTTCAGCCTAAGCCCAGATGT
>JAEANM010011567.1:0-15206 GCA_017656035.1 Myanophis thanlyinensis | reverse complement strand
AGACACAAACGACCCAGAAGATTACACTAACGACCCAAAAGATTATGATGCAGGACCAAGGACACCACAACAAAAGATTGTGGTGTCCTTGGTTATATATATTATAAATATATATATTTCGCTTTCCACATGGGAAATAGCTCATTTGCATTTCACTTTTAAACAAAAGCACACTTCTTTAAGCTTGCATTCTCAATACCCTTAAGGGGCTTCAAGCTACATCTAGGTAACAATTGCACTGATATTTTAGCCACACATACTTCCCTTTAAAGTTGTGGGTGTATTCCCCCAAGAATGTGGCTTTTGGTGGGTTTGGTTCAGTTTGTATCCTGCTCATCAAATGCAATTTCCCCCTTCTACAGAAAAGCAGAATCAAGCATTCCTAAGTATTTTATGTGTTCTTGAAGAAAAACATTCAGCCTCCTTCCCATAGTCAACATTCAAGAATCCCTGGCATCCTTCTTACTCCATGGGATGTACAAGACTAATCCACCATGAGATAAACCTGGCTTGTGGTACTTCAGTTCTGGAATCAGCATGAGGAAAGACTGGAGTTGCAGCCACAACATTTGGAAGACAATGAAGCTGCCTGAGGTGTCCTGTTTCACTTGCAGAAAATTTTTCATGCTTGGCGCAGAACTCAACCTGGTTCTCCCACGTGTAGCCTGATACTCTCACAAATTCTTCCCACAACCACAGGCCTGCCTATTAAATCCCCACAAGGCACAGCCAGCATGGGAGCAGTTGACCAGCTAGAGACCCAAAGAAACTAGTGAATCAGGAGCTGGAACCTGGTGGAAGGACATCTAGGTTCAGACCTAAGCCTAGTCTCTACCATTAAGCTATATTAGTACCTAGATACGGTTTGGTACCTGTAATGTTACTGATTTCCTCACTAGAAATTTCTTCCATGGTAGAATGTGAATATGGCAGTGGTGAAATTCAGCTGGATCACACTACATCGCCCAAACTGGTAGTAGAGATTTGAAATTGGCCCCACCCACCCGCCCGTGCCCTTATCTTTCCTTCTAAGAGTTTCCTTTTTTTCCCTTACTTGCCTGAATCAGCTGTTTGGCGCATCTACAGAGCCTTCCTGATGAACCCCGCTGCCTCTAGTGCCTCTAAGAGGTTTAAAGAGCCACGCTGCAATGCGTTTGGTGCACATGCGCACACACCGAACCAGTAGCAAAACCAGTCAGATTCCACCCCTGGAATATGGTCTTGGTGGCACAGTGGTCAGAATGCAGTATTGCAGGCTACTTCTGCTGACTGTCGGCTGCCTGCAGTTTGGCAGTTCAGATCCCACCAGGCTCAAGGTTGACTCAGCCTTCCGTCCTTCCGAGGTGGGTAAAATGAGGACCAAGATGCTGACTCTGTAAACCGCTTAGAGAGGGCTGGAAAGCCCTGTAAAGTGATACATAAGTCTACTATTGCTATGGTGTATGGAATTGGCTAGGCCAACCTAATATCCGACATAATTAAGCTAATTTGCAGGTCAGTTGCAAGAAAATCCGCATTCACACTGGCTACGTTCTCATGATCAACTCAATTTCAAATTTTATTGGTCACATACACAATCATACATGGTACGATATGCAGTGAAATGCTTACGCAACCTACCTTAACTTACCTGCGGTTGCACAAGCATTTCACTGCATATCGTACCCATGTATGATTGTGTATGTGACCAATAAAATTTGAAATTGAAATAGAATTGAAATTGAGTTGATCATGAGAACGTAGCCAGTGTGAATGTGGATTTTCTTGCAGCATCTCCTATGTCTCCGCTTTGCTGCAGATTCCGAACCTGGGGCTTCCCTGGGGTTCCTCGTGCCCCAAACCAGCAGCTTCCCTCCTGAACTGGGTTTGGCAGCCTCTGCTGCCTGTTTTGGTTTGATATCTTCAGGTATACAGGTACTCCTTTACTGACAAATCACAACTGAGCCCCAAATTTCTGCTGCTAAGCAACAAATTTGTTAAGTGAGTTCTTACCACAGAGGTCAAGGGAATCACTGTAGTAGTTAAGTTAGTAACACAGTTGGTTTTTCCATTGACTGCTTGTCAGAAGACCTCAGAAGGAGATCACGCTGTCCCAGGACGCTGCAACTGTCGCAAGTACGTGCCAGTTGCCAAGCATCTGAATTTTGATCATGTGGTCATGGGGAGGGAGGCTGCAACAGTCAGTGAAAACTGATCATCAGTCACTTTTTTCAGTACCGCTGTAATTGCATGGTTGCTAAATGAACGCTTATAAGTCAAGAACTACCTGACTACCTGTAAACCATTTACCTCTGGTGTAGGGTCATGTAGTTTTAGAATGTAAAAAATGGTTCACGTGTGCCTTAAATTGTTTTCTAAGCTCTGCCACCCAGTTCTCATTTGGGCAACCATTGGTCTGAAATAGTGTAAGGTCTCCTGCTTGCCAAGGAGTTGGGCCTCCAACTCTGTTATTCTGCAATAAAATGGAAATGGATCAAATTCAGTTACATCAGGGGTCTCCAACCTTGGCAACTTGAAGACTTGTGGACTTCAACTCCCAGAATTCCTCAGCCAGCTTCACTTGAAGCTGAAGTTCAAGCTTCAGTTGAAGTTGAGGAATTCTGGGAGTTGAAGTCCACACGTCTTCAAGTTGCCATGGTTGGAGACCCCTGACCTACATCTCTGCAATCCATCGCCTAGTGGTCTCCCATCCTAGCCCTCCTGTTTTCCCTGGGCATCCAAGCAGCAGCCTGAAGGTTTGGGGTGGAGCAGCTTCCCAATCCCCCTCCCCCACTGAAACATACGGGACCCTACGGGGGGGGGGGGGTGTTCAGCACTTACGGCCTCTGATTCGCCCTTCCTTTCCACAGAGCAGGTGAAGGCGCAGCCAAACAGGAGGTCGGCAAAGCCCAAGGTTAATGAATGAATCCATGAGCCCAGTCCAAGAAAGGAGCTGTTGGCACTTGGGGACGCCAACCCTGGGTTAACAGAATAACCAAGTTGGAAGGGACCTTGGAGGTCCTCTAGTCCAACCCTCTGCTTGAGCAGGAGACCTTATATCTGTGATGGCAAACCTATGGCACAGGAGCCACAGGTGGCATGCAGAGCCATCTTGCTGGGCACACAAACTGTCAGCCAACTTACCTCCAGCTGAGCATGCACATGCGATTGCGCCATGCACACATGTGCATTTGCAGAGACCCAACTGTCTGCTGTGCATGCGTGTGTGCAGCAGGAAATCCAGTTAGTCTTTGGAGTTCTGCACATGTATACTCTGTGTGTGTGTGTGTGAGTGCCTGCATGCAGCATGTGCGCTTGCAAAAACTGCATGCATGTGCAGATGGTGTGGTTGCACGTGCAATGCAGGTGGAGGAGCAGCAGGCAAGTGCAGATGGCAGGCGCAAAGCACATACTTAAAAGCTTCACCACCACTGTGGCCGGACCAGTGGCTGTCCAGTCTCTTCTTCAAAGCCTCCAAGGATGGATAGATGGAGCACCCACAAGGTCTGGAGGCAAGGCGTTCCACTGGTTAAACGTCCTCCCTGTCGGGAAACTTCTCCTTCCTTCCAGGTTGCAGGGCCCTCCCCCTCCTCCACACCTGCAGACTGACCCACCGGGCCACCCCGAGCTCATCGCGCGGGCCCGAAGCGGAGGCTCTCCCCAGTCCGCTCAGCTGGGCAGCGCGCTCGGGCTGGCCTGGGTCGGCGGGGCGCTAGGACCTGGCCGCTCTCTCGCTGCGGGAGCCGCTGCCGCTGCCGCCGCCTCCCTCTCCCGGCCTGGGCGCCGCCGGCTGCGGCTCCCCCGCCGGAGCTGCTGGGCTCGTTCTGTGCCGAGAGGGCGAGAGAAGCGAGTGCGCGACCGGCGGCTGCTGCTGCTGCGGCGCCTCCGGGCGGGGATGGCGGCTGGCGCGGCGCTTTAGCCCGGCGGGGCTTGTGCAGCGGGCGCTCGGCGCAGGATGCAGCAGCCGGGGCGGCGCTGAGCCCGTCCCTCCGCCCGTCCCTCCCTCTGGCTGCAGGCGCGGCCCGCGCGCCCCCGCCCCGCCATGGCCACCGACCTGGAGCCCGCGGCCGTACGGCTGGAGGCGGAGGAGGACGAGGAGCAGTGGCTCTACGGAGGTGGGGGCGGCGGCGGCGGCTGGGGGGAGGCTGGGCGGCGGGCGGGCGAGCGAGCGAGCGCCGGGCTGCCACCCCCGCCGGGCGTTGCCACCGCCGCCGCGGAGCGGGATGCAGCCCGGCGAAGCATCGGGAGGATGGAGCCCCGGATCCTCGGGCTGGTTGGGGATGATGGGATTGGCCGGGCGGCGCCTTGGAGGCAGGGCTGGGGGCTGGCGGGCACTGGGCCGCCGCCCCCTCGGTGGGAGTCCGGAGGAAGAGCGGCCCGGGGGCTTCTCTGCGCAAGGGCGCCCTCCCCATCCCATCCCATCCCATCCCATCCCGGGTGCAGGGATGCGCGGACGGGGAGACCTCCGGCTCGGGGATGCTCCGCGCGAGGGGGGAACTCGAGCTTCAGGAAGGCCTGGCGGACCCGGAGGGACCCCAAAGGGCCGGGGAGGGTGGGGGCCACAACAACAGCCCGGCAAGGTCAAAGCCTTTGGGAATCCCAGCAAGTGGGGAGGGCTCCGGCCCGCTGTGGGTGCCCCTCCCTCCCCCCTTCAGAAGATGGGATCTGCTGGCTTGAAAATATTTCACTCTTGCCTTTAACAGAATAAGGGACCTTGGAGGTCTTCTAGTCCAACCCCCTGCTCAAGCCCATTCCAGACAAGCGGCAGTCCAGACTTTTCTTAGAGACCAGACAGCCACTTTCAGAAGAAACAATTGACCGTTCACAGTGATTCACACTTGGGCCGGGTTAACAACTTGGACCTCAAAGTAGCCAGCCACATTTTCATCAATGCTGGAAGTCAAAAGTCCAAAAGTCTCAAAGTTGCCAAATTTGGAGAGTCCTGCTTGAGCGTTCAGGAAGGGTCTCCCCAACCTCTGGCAGGTCCAACCCAGATTGATCATACCATCCGTCAGTTGTAGGTGGATGAAGACTAGGGGTCCCAGCCCCATGGGGGTTACAGTCTAATTGGATAGGCAAGTGAGCCACAAGGAGAAGTCCACGAATGGAAGGAGAGCTTAAACTTTAAGGGGTGATTGGAGAATCTACATTCAGGTGGGTTGACACCTCCCTAGAGTTAATCACAGCAAACAAGGATGCTTAAATGGAGGTTATAAGGAGGGATTGGGAGACGGGGATTGCGATGGGGGACAGCTCTAGGAAGAAGGGGAAGCACGGCCTAGTGGATGGCCCTTCAAAGGGAACCAAACTTCAGGTGACTCGCCTGCCTGCTCTTGGTTGGGACATTCAGGCCCAACCGCTTGTTAAAATTGAAATGCCTGGTGGGAAAAAAAGGAAGAATCCTCTTCTAAGTAAGTAATTCAAACAAAACTTGGGGTGTTACTAGGGGACTCAAAAGACTGAATTTGTGCTTGCCCAGAATGGGGTGGTAGAAGGGACAAGCCACGGGAACCGTCCAGATGAAACCAAATTGTGGCCTTTCATAACTATGTTAAAAGAATGTTCATTTTCATTGTGATTTCTGAAATTCAGGGCTGGAGAGCTGGCAAGAATGGGTACTCTTCCATGTTCTCGTCCTATTAACAGCTGGGAGTGAATTGGTGGTTTTTCAATACAGTAGTTTACCATTAAACCAGGGTTTCCCAATCTTGGCAACTTTAAGACCTGTGGAATTCAACCCCCAGAATTCCCCAGCCATCCACTGTGGACTTTAAATCCTAGAAATCCCCAGCTAGCCATTGTTGGCTGAAGAATTCAGGGAGTTGAAGTCCACAGATCTTAAAAGTTGTCAAGGCTGGGAAACCCAGTATTAAACCATGATTTAAAGTTAGGTGCATAAGCAAAAGAAGAAGAAAAACCAACTGCATACTGAGCAAGTTCTCTTCTTACAGGTACCAAAGAAATGGTTCCATTTTATTTCTCCTGCTTGTTTGTTCTTGGTTCAATACAAACCAAGTTTTGTGTCTTAAAACGTAACACTTGCTGATTGTTAATCCAGCCGTTTGCAAACCTTGCATTTAACCTTGTTAAAAAAATAGCTGGCATTTCAGGCCAAGATTTCCTGGTTTTATAGCATCATTTTGGGCATCAGAGATGGTTTTCCTATAGATTCTTCCCCCCTCCCTACTTTTAGAACTGGGCTTTAGCATCGTGCCTGAATACAGAGACTTCACTGAGCCCTCAAGCTCGGCCATTTAGTGCATACAGACTTTCAAACATCCATTTAGTGACCATTCAGAGTTACAACGGCACTGAAAATAGTGACTTATAACTCCTTTTCACACAACTGTTGCAGCATCCCCATGGTCACATGATCAAAATTCAGACATTTGGCAACTAGTTCTTGTTTATGACGGTTGCAGCGTCCTGGGATCGTGTGATCCCTTTTTGTGACCTTCTGACAAGTAAAGTCAATGGGGAAGCCAGATTAATTTAACAGCCATGTTACTAACTGAACAACTGCATTAATTCACTTCATGTGGCAAGAAAGGTCATAAAATGGGGCAAAATTCACTTGAAAACTGTTTTG
Organism: Myanophis thanlyinensis; assembly: GCA_017656035.1. Lineage (NCBI taxonomy): Eukaryota > Metazoa > Chordata > Lepidosauria > Squamata > Homalopsidae > Myanophis > Myanophis thanlyinensis. The sequence goes on along the minus strand of JAEANM010011567.1, from coordinate 8,638 downwards.
CTTAGGAACAGAAGTTTTGGGCTCATTTGTGGTCATAAGTCAAGGACTACCTCTAATTCGGTAATTGGAATATTAAACTTAGAATGTGAAACGAAAAGATAATCCTTGTTTGACTGCAAGGTGATTTTTATTCTTGGACTATTCTGTTTGTTTGGGTTTATCTGTCCCACCAGATTATTATAAGGATATGCAGTTTTGCATTCTTGGTGGAAACGTATAGGAATTCAAACATTTCTGGGCCATTGTAGGCTTTGTAAAATTAGTCCAGTAGTAGCATGTTGGTGCTTTGGGTGTGAATGTATGGTTCAGAAGTAGCATTGTGGCTCCGTCTCTGCAGATGTAGCTGAGTTAGAACTATTACAATTGGGTCAGGGATCAAATTATGCAGTATTGTAGGCCAAGGAACATGTTGCAGATACTTCTCAATTTTTCTGGGTTTTTAAAAATTTGTTTCTAAAAAGATATATGCAGTGGCCGTGTTTAATCAATAGGCAGATTATCTAAAAACATAGAGAACAAATTAATGTGGGAGATCTGATCTGAGTTTCTTAAGGTTGGGAGTTAGCACGTATGCTTGTCTAATGTTCAAGCTGCTTTAGTTCCCACAGTGTTACTGTGATAAAAAAATAACACAATAGAATAATAGAATAACAGAGTTGGAAGGGACCTTGGAGGTCTTGTAGTCCAACCCCCTGAGCAAGCAGGAAGTCCTATACGATTCCCTACAAAGATGATGGAACACCCACTACTTCTAAAGGCAATTTATTCCACTGATTCATTGTTCTAAGTTCTAACCGTTAGATTGCTTCTCTCCATTAGTTTCCATCCATTGCTTCTTGTCTTGCCTTCAGGTCCTTTGGAAAATAGGTTGACCCTCTCTTCTCTATGGCAGCCAGCTCCTTAGATTGGAACATAGCTATCATGTCACCCTAGTCCTTCTCTTCCTTAAACTAGACATATCTAGTTCCTTCAACCATTCTTCATATGTTTTAGCCTCCAGCTCCCCCTAATTGTCTTTGTTGTTCTTCTCTTTCTGGAGTCTCAACATTTTTTTTAATATTGTTGCAACCAAAACAATATTCCAGGTTTGATCATACAAAGGCATAAAGTGGTATATAACACTTCATGTGATCTTGATTCAGTCCCTCTGTTAATGCAGCTTAGGACTGCACTGGCTTTTTTGGCTGCTGCAGCACACAGCTGGCTCATATTTAAGTGATTGTCCACTAGGACTCCAAGATCCTTCTCACAGTTATTGGTGTGGAGCCATGGGAACAAGGATGAAATATGGCTGCTCTGTCCCTTTTAGAAAAAAATGTCTACATTACATTTTAAACCACTAACTCTTATTTATTGATCAGGAATTTCAGCAAGACATAAAGCCTTCATGGGTCCATATTTTGGGTTTCCTGGCAGTCATCAGGAATGGCTTTTATGGTCTTATTTCTTAGCAATGTTATTTCAGACTTTAAAACTGTTGGTGTGATGATACTCCCTATTAGCCAGGTGTTTCTCGACATATACCAACAAAAAGATATCCAGTTTTGTTTCCTTAGGAAATGTAAACCATAACAGATCTCTTGATGGTATCAAAAATAACATTCTGGGGATCTTTAGAACCTTACTTGGATAAATAGGGATTTCTTTTCTTTCCTAATGTGCTTAGGTTATTCTAGTGGCACAGTGTTGAAGCATATTGGTTCCAGATCTTTATTAAAAGAATCTTAAGAACTGAGTCATCAGGCCATGTGTTACTCCTGAGAAGATGCAACCTTGGTTTTGCACATATGCCATCAGTGCAGAGTTTCCGTCCTTTTTTATTTGAAGCAGAAGTGCTTTAAATAAACAAAGATAGGTAATTGCACCCAGAATGAATTAATGGCACAATAAGAACAAATCTCTCCAGTGAACTATTTAAACAGGCACAGCACTTAAGAAGGGAGAAACATGTTATATAGAGGAAGTGAACTGTCATCACAATCAAGAGGTGATCTTTTTTTGATTTTGTAGGCTGTTTGTCAGATCGGTACTAAGGAAAATGCCACTTCCTTGGCATCTGCTTGAGTGGAACTGTTGCTATTATCCCTGTATAGTAAATGTGAATTTTATGCTGCGCTCAGAGCTTGTTGTATCCCTGCAGACATTTCATTACCCAATTAAGTAACATCATCGGTGTAAAGGAATGTAGGGTTTGCCTTCTTCTTCATTTGGCTGTTCCCGTTAGGGGGTCGCCATAGCAAATCAACTGCCTGCACTCAACTCTATCCTCGGCATCCTCTACTCTCACCCCAATCACCTTCATGTCTTCTTTTAGCACATCCATACATTTCCTCTTTGGCCTTCCTCTTGATCTCTTGTCTGGCAGCTCCATCCCCAACATCCTTCTACCAATATAAACAGTCTCCCTCCTCTGCACATGTCCAAACCATCTCAATCTGGCCTCTCTGACCTTGTCTCCAAAACAGCTGACCTGAGCTGTCCCTCTGCTGTGCTCATTCCTGATCCTGTCCATCCTGGTCACTCCTAAAGAGAACCTCAGCATCCTCATCTCTGCTACCTCCATCTCTGCCTCTTGACTTTTCCTCACTGCTACAGTCTCAGACAGCACAGCTGGTCTCACTACTGTCTTGTACACCTTTCCTTTAATTCTTGCTGATGCTCTTCTGTCACACAACACTCCTGACACCTTTCTCCACCCATTCCAACCTGCCTGCCCTCACCTCTTCACCTCTTTTCCACACTCCCTGTCGCATTGGACTGTTGACATCCAGAATTAATACAATCCACCTAGCAGGAAACAACATCTTAAGTAAGGAACTACCACAGGGAAAGCCACAATACTGGCAGAGTAAGCTACTGTTATGTAAACAGGGAGCAAACCCTGCACGCGCTCGCACTGATGACTTACCTAGTTGGGAAATGAAACATCTGCAGGAAAACCAGCAAGCTCAGAGAGCACCAAGGACCCCTCATGTCAACCCTGAGCTACAAATACTCTCTTCTAGTGGAATTTTTCAAAAGTCTGCACAGAGAGGGGGATTACTAGTGAGGCATGCAGATCCATTTGTATAAACATAAATTATACAGCCAGGCTGCTAATATCAAAATAGGCCACAGATCAAAATTCATGTGCATCCTCTTTGCCCAGGAAACGTGATGCAGGAAACACTTTGAATGTGGCTTCCTCCCTGATTTCTAAATAAAAGTAATTATTTATGAATGAGCTGTTCGAGGTGTAATTCCTTACCAACTCTCAGCATCAGTGGAGTCCGGGCATAGGTTCAGAAGGATGATGGGTTCTCTTGTACTGGCTGCAGAAAACTTCCCTGACTGGACTGTCCGTTTGAAAATCCTGCAGTTGGAAAATCTCCAATTCAGGTTTCTGCTAGATGCAGGAATCCAAATTAAAGCATCCCCTACAGAAAGATGTCCAGCCTCTGTCCAGACATTCCCAGCAGAAGGGAACCGATCACTTTGCTTGGTCCCTGTTTCTACTTCCGAATTGCTCTGCCCACTTATCCTTGGAACGTTTTTCCAATATTCAACTGGCACTTGGTTTCTTGCAAATTGAGGCCCTTGTTTTGTCTCCTGATCTAGGATGGTCTGGATGTTAGGAAATCCTGGAGGTTGTAAATACAACAAAATATCTTGGGAGAAAGCAGCAGCAAAACACTTCCATGTGGCTGCCAAGAAAACTCCATGGAAAAGTTCCTGAAGTCATCAGGATGGAGTCAACTCAAAGAAGACTTCAAGAAGGATTGGTGCTTGGGTATCATTGTAGTTAGAAGATGAGGCATAAGCTAGGAAGAGATGAAGTACTCTTCCTACACGGAGTGTAGGGCAGTCTCCTCCTCGCTCACTTTTTTGTCCATATCCCTACCACCTTTCCATATTCCATCAATAGGAACAACTCATAGGACTACACTGAGTTCTTTTTTTTACAAATGTTGAAGGATTTATCTTTACCTTTAATTACTATTCGTCTTTCCTCCTATTTTCAGATGACAATGGTAAGCCAGAAGATGGACCAATATCTGGGTAAATCTTCAAGTTTTTCATTTACAACCAAACATATTTAGATCAGGTTGCAACCTTGTGTAACATGATGCTCTTCGGATCTATTGGACTTCCATCTCCATAACACCTGGCAAGCTTTTGCCATGCTCATTGAACATCATAGCATTATATATAAATGTTATATTTCTTATAACACTTATAATGTTTCTGGAGCACATCAAGTTACAGAGGTACTTGATGTTATGTTAAATTTTTAATTACATTAAATTTACCTTAGATTAAATTAATGTTGAGTTAACATTAATTGTAAAAAGCGTAAGTGTAGCTTTGTCACTTCTGCTTATTCTCAGCATCAAAGCCTCATTACTTAAAGGAAACCAACATGCTTTTCACATATATTTGTTTTATTTGCATTTTATTTTCTCGTTTGGAGTTCTAAACTCTGTTTTAGTCACATTTCTTTTTATGTATGTATGTATTGAGCAGGAGCAGGCTTGCTTTCCAACTGCCTGGTTAGCTGGCTTGGGCTTTACTTAAAAAAAAAGATGGGATAGGAATTCTTGAAACCAATGCAAAAGTCGGCCAGGTAGTTGGGAAGCAAGTCTGATCCTGGTCAAGCCGTGGCCATTAATTGTTCCATGGATAGCTTGAGCTTTAAGTCCAGGGTCTTGCAGAAGCTTAGTTCTGGCTGCAGTTGAGCATGCCAAAGATAACATTATATGTTGACATTTGCATAGAAAGGAATACTTGGTATGCTGGAGGGTCAGTTGCCCTGCTAATTGGCCAATGTAGTCTGTATCCTATTGGGTGGAGAAAGAAACTTTTGCAAATAGGAAACTTTGAGACACAGCCCAAAGAAATATGAGTTGCCTTCTTGTTGTTTTTTATATTTATCAGACACACCGAATCTCATCCATTGCAAGACATTCCTAAGGAGACCAGGATTGTTATCAGTGAAGACCAAGAACTGTTGCATCAAGTAAGTAATGATCGTCAGGTAGAAAGTTCAGCACAGCCTTTTGCAATCATGTCTGGTAAAAATTGGACTTCATTACCAGTCCTGCCCAGCATAGATGATCCCTGGGTATTTTTCTGTGAAGGCCCATCTGGGCTCACAGGACAAATCCATACAGGGTTATGTCAATGATGGGAGAGCCCACACTAACCATAGTTGGGACTTACCTCTTCATGTCCTGCTTTGCTGCCTCATAGTAGCAGGAGTGGGGTGTTCCTGGGAGAGATGACCAGAAGTGGGAGGGTCAAGCAAAGGTGGAGGAAGAAAGTCATCCGGTCTCCATTAGATGGTCTTGAGCATAGAGCCATCATTTTCAAATAGAACATCAAAAGTTATTTTGAAGTCATGAACATCATTGATGCATACCATGCAAGTCTATGATTGTAATAAATATGTGATTGATTGATAATTGATAGAAAACCAGAGGAACCATGGATTGGATTGAAAGTAAATGTGAAAAGATACCATACTTCTGAAGAGGAAAAAGAGAAGAAAGCAAATTGGATGTTAGAACAAACCATGGAAACTGACCGGGATGGGATGGGATGGGATGGGATGGGATGGGATGGGATGGGATGGGATGGGATGGGATGGGAAGGGAAGGGAAGGGAAGGGACAAAAAAACCCTACTGAAAGGCAATTAACTAAGAGTTCCAGAGACAAGAACCAGCTGTTATAACTGCTGTAAAGTCACCGAAGATAGAAAAACATTGCAAAACAAGAAATATCTTCTAAAAAAGAAGTTCTAACCTCATATCAGCTAAGAGACACCAATGGATATAGTAGTAGTATAGCAGTAACCAGTTCAGTGAAGATCAACAATAAGTAGATTGAAATTTTGTACAGATGTCAGCATCAAGATTCTTTAGATTAGTCTTAGTATTATCAGATGAAATCAGATCAATATTTCCATTATTACCAAGTCAGAAGGCTACAAGAATTGAAAGAACTACAGAAATATGGCAAGCAACAGAAGTATTGGTAATGGTTCCAACCAAACCATAACAGCAAATCTGGAGAATAACACAGTGGCCAACAGAGAAGTCTATCTACATATCAGTACCAAAATTAATAAGACTTTAGCAGAGTGCTATTGTAAAATATCTATAGTAGGCTAACAAAATAATGGTTAGTTCATCCAACACAGATCAGAGCTGCACATGTAAGAAGCTGATTTTGGAAAAGTTCAAAGAATGAGAGACTGATTGCTGATGCACACTGGCTATCTGAAAAAAGCCAAATAATAACCAAAATCAGTCAGTAGGTGCTTTAGTGACAAAATTATTGTGTTGACAATGTCAGACTATGGCATGTCCTTAGAAAAATGGGAATTCCAGAACATCTCGATGTGCTTATGTATATGCAGTCAGAAAGCCACAGTCTAGACAGAGCATGGCAAAACTGGCTTCAAATCGCAAATGAGTGAGACAAGACCACACAGTTACACAATACCAGAGTTGGCATGGACCTTCTAATAATCCAACCCCTTCTCAAGCAGGAGATCCTATTCAATGGCTGTCCAGCCTCTTCTTAAAAACGTCCAGCGATGGAGCACTCACAACTTCATGAGGCAAGCTGTTCTACTGATGATTCTCTTAATAAATTATTACTATACATATATAAGACTATACATTCTTAATTCGTCAACCCACCTGTGGAATTTTTATTGAGAAAACCTGGATTGGAAAAAAAAATGAATGTGGCTGTAAAATTGAAGGAAGAAACATAACTTGCACTATGCTGATGAAACTACTCTGAATCATTAAAAATGCAAATAATCTAGAAGTTCCCATAATGAAAACAAGGCGCAGGGTGGGGAAAAAAAATAGGGCTAAAATTAAATATAAGCAAAGTTAATGGCAGCTGGTCCAGCGCTAGAATTGACAATGAAAATATTGAAATGGTGGATGGCTTTTGCCTTGTAGCATCAACAACTATCAACAGCAAAGAAACCATCATAGTCCAAAGACTTTCATTAAGGCTTTCATTAAAAAGGCATTCAGATGCCCAGTTGAGTTTCTAAGCAGAAAAATCAGAATTACCCAAGACACTTTTTTTTTCCTGGTGACATTCTGTGGAAGTGAAAGTTGGACTTTAAAAGAGCAGGACAGAAAGAGTGTTGATACTTTTCACCTTTGGTGTTAAGAAGTCTCCCAAGAAATCCATGAATAGCCAAGAAAATAAACAAATCAGGAGTTCTCAATGACCAAGTTCAAATGACCCTACTTTGGAGGGATTATGAGAAGACCTAGCTCTCTGGAGAAGGCTCTGATGCTCAGTAGGATGGAAGGAAGCAGAGGAGGAGGGTCAACCACAGAGAAGATCCTAAGGCCCAATACAATGGTGTGGGGGCAGCTTTGGAAGACCCAAAAGACCAGCTTAGGGACAGAAAGAGTTCTCGCTCTGGTTGGCAACGGTCAACACTAATCTGGTCATACATCATCAGATGGGATCCAAATTAGATGGAGCTACCTGTACTCTCTTTTTTTCTCACATTCTGTTCCGTGTGACAACTCACCCAGCCGGATGTAGTTTCTCATGCTGGACCTGTTGTGTCTTTGCTGTAGACCATCCCAAGTGGAGAAGAGGAGGAGGAAGAGAGCGACAGTGAAGATGATGACATTCGAGTCACAATTGGCAATATCAAGACCGGCGCTCCATCTTATATGTATGTGTTACACCCTCTCCCAAATCCTATTCTTTACTCAGTCATGCAAGCTTTTTGAGATTAATGATGCTTTATTTGTTTATTTTATTTGTATCCTCTGTTATTTTTATAAATGACTCAAGGGGTGAACACATCTAATATTCCTTCCTCCTCCTATTTTCCCCACAACAATAACCTGTAAGGTGTACTGGGCTAAGAGAGACTTGATGGCCCCAATTCACCCAGACGCCTTCCATGCCGAAGGTAGTAGTAGAACTCACCATCTTCTGAGGATTGATCCAAAGGCACCCAGCTAGTTTTCACGCCTAAGGTGGGACCAGAATTCATTGTCCCTAGGTGATTGGCCAACCCAGTTGGCTTTTACACTTAAAACAGGACTAGAAGTCACCATCGCCTGGTGATTGGCCCAAAGTCACTCAGTCAGTTTTTCAAATCTTAGGCAAGACTGGAACTCGCCATCTTCTGTATTCCAGCTGGTGCCTTGACCCCTAGATCAAATTTCTGCTGGATGTGCAAAGTCATTGAAGTGGCTTTCAGGGAAACTAGAGTGACTCAACCAGACAGCATCCAGATGGGCAGGACTTCCGCTCCCATCATTCTCCAAAAGCCAAATAGAATGGGGGGAGGGCGCTACCAGCCCAGCAGTGTTGTCTCTGCAAAAGAGTCCCCTCGTCCCTTCTTCTGGGCCAGCAGATTATTGGAGCTGCCCAGGGATGGTTTTCATGCTGTTATTGTTTGATTTGTGCTGGTTTGAGACCCTGATAAAGATGATTGGAGCCAGGCTCTACCTAGATTGCCCAGAAGCTGCAAATCTGTTTTCATTCTTTTTTAGGGGCACTCCGATGAACCTAAATCTAAAAACGGGTCGAGGCTACGGAGCACCAGCATCAGGTACGAATGGAGCATTATTTTCAGATTTATTTATTTATTTATTCATT
>JAEANM010011566.1:0-15206 GCA_017656035.1 Myanophis thanlyinensis | reverse complement strand
TTAAATTTAAAATCAGATTCAAAATTTAAAAACCCCTCAAATGTCAGGCCAGGCTGGCTTGCTGGAATAAATGAGTTAAAGATCCTTTGAAGATCTTGATTGTTTTACTTTGTAGGGGTAGAGTTGCCACCTGGGACAGTGGTCTCCAACCTTTCTGGCTTCCTGGACCTGCAACGGTGGTGATGACGGCAGCTGGGAGGCGGAGGGGATGTTTTGCGTGCACAACCTCACCCTGTGCATGCACAAATGAAACTCTATTCACTTGCCTTTGCTTGCACGGCCCAGTTTTCAATGCCCATGGACTGGTGGTACTGGTCTGCAGCTCGAGGATTGGGACCTAGTGAACAGCCAGACAGAAGATGCAAGACCCCAAAGTCAGTTACTAGTCAGAGAAAGAAATTTGGTAGGAGCAGCCCTAATGGATCAAACAGTTACAAGTGGAAATAACAAATTTGTATCTTCAGACTTGCAAGATTATGTCAACTTAGCTTTACACTAAGTAGAATTAGTTCATCTTGTCATGTTTCCTGTCTAGTTTTCCTGTGAGGGCTTGCATCAATCTTACAAATCTGAAAACACAAATTTTCTGCCTCTTAACTGTTTGATATAGTAAGGCAGATCTTTCCTAACCATTTTTTTCTCTGACTGGTAAGTGACTGAGGGCTGCTAACTTTCTTGACAGATTGTTTCCTATGTCTCCTCTTCTCATTCTCCAAGATCATTCATACATTCTCTTACATATGTGACTTCTCTTTTTTATTATGAATGGATCTCTACTTTTGGTTGTATGTGTGGGGATGCTATAGTTTCTAGACCAGGGGTGTCACACTTGATTTCATTGAGGGCTGCCTCAGAGTTGTGTTTGACCCTCAGAGGGGGTTGGCATGGCCAGCTCTACGTCACTCGAATCACCGCCTGTGGATTTTGCTCTGCCAGCAAAATTGGGCTCGTGAGCTCCGTTTTCAGCTATGATGACTTCCTGAAATCCTCTGCCAGTAAAAACAGAGCTTAGGAGGGCCACGCATGATCGGTCTCTGTTTCCAGGGCAGCCCCGCGGACCAGATCTAAGCACCCTTCAGACCAGAGCCTTGAGTTTGATACCCCTGTTCTGGACACTGCATTAGATCTCTGCTGTGAATCCAAGAGAGTTCAAAGGAGTTGATTTCCTCATTTGGTCTATCTAATGGGACTAAAATCCTGTTAAATAGAGGGCCAGCAGTACTGGTACAATGTGATCATCTTTATTTCTTGCAAAATTCCCAGATGTGCAGTACGTAAGGAAACAAGTTACCCAGCACAAGGCTACCTTCTTTTAAAATTAACAAAATCTTTACTTTGTCTTATTCAGTATTGATGGTTTTATTGTGGATTTTAACTGTTGATTTTTTTTCTTTTGCATATAATACAGTTTACTAGACTCCTTTGGGAGTAAGAACACTATTAGAATAAAACAAATTCACCTCATCGTTGCCTTTCTTTTAACCGTAAAATGTTTGTAGTTCTGTTTCGGATAGATAAGGCACCTTAGCACATTTTTTTATATTGCAATATATTGTTTTTCATGCTATACTTCAGATTTCAATAAAATTCACCTGGGACACATCAGTGGCAAATATATAATGCAACTAAGCTATATGAGGATATTTCCATTTGTAACTAAACTTACTATTGATCATTAGCAGTTTTTCAGTTCTAGCCCATGAAATTCCGCCTGCAACTTTAAAAGCTTGCTGACATTAATATTCTCCCCTTTGAACTTGTGCCAATGAAAGATGACTTTGCCTCTGCTGTATCTTCTGAAAAGTCAGCTCAATTCTTTCCCACCAATTTTGGCACAGGGAGAGAAAATCATATTATAATTTTTTATTAAAAGGAGGGAAACAGGACCTTGGGTTTAACAGCAATCCCAAAGTTATTGTTCCACTGAGTTTAATGCCATAAATAAGATGATACCAGCTCCTAACTAGTTTCTATCACATTCACAAGATGAAAATGTACCAGAAAAGAATTCCATGGTGAAAATTGGTTGTTAATGGACTGATACTGCAAAAACTCACTGACTCACTGGAGAAGAGCCAAACGCTGGGAAAGATTAAGGGCAAAAGAAGAAAGGGCCAGCAGAGAATGAGTTGGATGGATGGATTCACTGAAGCAGTTGGCGTGAACTTAAATGGACTCCAGGGGATAGTGGAGGACAGGAAAGCCTGGAGGAACATTGTCCATGGGGTCATGATGGGTCGGACACAGTTTTGCAACTAACAACAACAACTACAAAAACAATTAAGGTCTATCTAATAAGGACTGAATCTGGGAAAACCTGGCTTTAAACGTTTAACTTTAACACATGACAGAATAAATGGGTTTTCCCCACTTGCAATAAGTCCAGGCCCCATCCATCCATCCATCCATCCAATCTTTATTTTGATCATAGACCATGATAAAATAAAGTCAAGAATTACAGACCTTTCAATTATCATTCTGGGATTGATAAGAGATTAAAAACACTAAAAACTAGTATTGATGACCTCATATTATATACAGCGTATTAAAACCTTAAAATCTTCATACAAAATTCTTTACCAAAATTATTAATTAAAACGAAGAGGGCTCTGTAGTTATAAAAAGGATATATAGATAAAGAAAAAGTTTGCAGTGAGTTTACTCATGCTGTATATCCTTGTTTATGGAACTTAATTGCATAATAAGATTATCCACATTTAACAACCATTTGTTCAGCAACTATTCAAAGTTGCAGTGGTGCTGAATGAATGACATTTATGACTGGTCCTTGAAGTTCTGGCTGTTATAGCGCCCTCAGGTCAAGTGATCACAATCCAGGCACTCAGCAACCAGCCTGGATTTCCAACCATTGCGGTGACCCACCATTAGATGATTGCAATTTGCCATCTTCCATGCTGGCTTCCCACAAACAAAACCAATGGAGAATCTGGAGAAAGCCAGAAGTCATGAGCATCAGTTAACAACCTGTGCAGTCCTTGCTTAAATGGTAACGGGAGGCTGTTGGAACTGCTCTCACTAACTAGAATGGTTATCTCACATCATGCATTATCACTTAGTGATGGAAATTCTGGTCTCAATTATTGTCATTAAATGAGAACTACCTGTATATAATAAATGGTTTCTTATTTGAGGGGAAAAAAGAAAAAAAAACTTTATTGAGCTATAAAACAAGTCAACAAAGAAAGAATAAAAGTTTTTCAATAGAAGTGCTAATATGACCATGTTGATTATCTGACAGCATCATTTTTGCCATATACCCATAATAAATACACACACACATTGATTTATAATCATTCATTTGGTGACCATTCAAAGTTAAAACAGCATTGAAAAAAGTGACTTATGAGCCTTTTTAGACATACAACTGTTGCAGCATTCCCCTGGAGACATGATCAAAATTTGGTTACTTGGCAAATGACATGTTTTTATGACAACTGCAGTGTCCTGGGATCATGTGATCACCTTTTGCAATCTTGTGACAAGCAAAGCCAAATGTACTTAGCAACCATTTACCAGCTTAACAACTGCATTGATTCCCTTAATAACCATGGCAGGAAGCTCGTAAAATGGGGCAAAACTCACTTAACTGCTGTCTTGTGCAGCGAGACGGAAATTTTGGCCTCAATTGTGATAATAAACCGAGGACTATCTACATATACATACATATATACAATACAGTAGGTTAGTTTTGACAAGTTGATATATTTCTTACATAGCAGATGCTGACACTGTCGTTAGTAATAAAGCTTGAATAAAGCGATCTTTATATTTTGCTCTATATTTGGTTCAGGTGACAAAATGGAAATGTTAACCCAACGCCCTCCTAAACTGATAGATGAATGACCTCTAATAGACTAAAACCCATTGTATCTTGGAAATAGGTTCACTAAGGTCAAGAAAACCCATTAACATTGCTTCCAAGTAAATATCTATAGGATGTAGTGTTAAGAATTTTAATGTTCTTATCAAGATATTAAAGCCCAGATGGAACAAAGGATGACTGACTTAACTACTACAGTATGTGACTCTAAAATTTCTCTTTCACAATCTGCAACTAGCATTTTTTATTATTATTATTTATTTGATTTATATACCGCCCCCTCTCCCGAAGGACTCGGGGCGGTTCACAGCCAATAAAAACAGCAATACAATACAAATTAAGAACAATTAAAATAATTAAACAGCGGCTTTGTTCTCTTTATGCTTTGTTCTCTTCCATCTGCATGGTGACTTATCAACTTCGTTAGATACAATATCTACAGTATCTTATAAGTTAGTGTGTTATGCAGAAGAAACAGTAATGCCGAAGAAACAATACTGATGGATATCTCTGGACATGGGTCATACCTGTATACTCATGTCTCCAATAATAGCTGTGTGTATCATTATCTTTTGATTAGTGAGGTCACCTTAATCTCTAATAGTTTATGATGATCTTCCTCTTAAAACCAATAGACTTCAGCAGTCTTCCTCAGTCTGGAAAACCACACGTATTGTCCAGCCAGCCTGGAAGTTGAAGCCAACACATCACAGGGGTATCTGTTTGAAGGATTCTGGCCTTGTACATCAGAAACATGAAGCAATGTTTCAGAAAACACTCAGAAAACATGCCTTTTATTCCAATCGGAAAAGTTTTGCCTCATTTCCAATGTGTGTCTTTGATGTATTTGAGATTATTCGGTGCATTTGAGGTCATTTTCTTTTCTGCTCAAACCCTGCATTTTCTTCATTTTCTTCCTTCCAATTTCTTCTAGTTTCCAAACAGTAACAGGCTGGCCTTGCCTTTTGCCCCTCCAAATACTTGTTTAGCAATCCTTTTAAAAATACTGCCTTTCTCCAATTTCCCGTCTGGAGATCAGTTCTACTCTACAAAGTAAAACTTTCTTCAATAGATAAAGTCTTTTTTAACACAATAAAGTTTCCAGGGATATTATCTATAACTAACCTGACTCACTTTATCCAACAATAAATCAGGTTTTTTTCCTCTCAGAGCTGAACTTTAAAACTGGATATTTTTCAGAAATATCTGCTGCTACCTACTTGTATGTAACTTTTATTTTTATTCATTTATCTAATTTATAGAACCACCCATCTCACAAGCAAGTGACTCTGGGCAGCATACAACGAAACTAAAAACAATAAATATTTAGAAATCATTAATGTTAACAACATTTAAAAACTATAAAAAAAAAACCAGTTAAGCAGGAATAATAGATGGAGAGATGTTAATAGTAATGGAATAACTCAGAGCTCAACCAAGCACTGGTGTTCCCAGGCCTGCTGACATAACCAGGCCTTGAGGGATCTTTAGAAGCTTAGAAACAATGAGACTATCCCATATCTGGGGGAATGAAGGAATCTGCAGAATATGGGGACAACAGCAGAAAAGGACAAATGTAGCTCCTTAAGTGAATAACCCTTCTGTGAAACTATCATCTCCTGCTTTGTAATGTTCCTGCATCTTAAGAGTAGTCACAGCACTATTTTATGGGATCGATGTATCTGAGGGCCAGTGAAAAAGAATCCCTCTATCTTAAGGGACATCCGTTTCGAGCCCACTGCGAAGTGGAGGAATCATTAGCAACACGCCAACGTCTCAGAATTGTTATTCTTACTCAACATCTGGAAAACAAACAGAGTAGGCAAATGTAGAAGATTTCCAAATCTGGTGAGATTTATTGTGTTGCTGTTTAAATTGCAATACTTATTTCTTAATCAGCGGCTTGATGGAGAAGTTAGCAATACAAATGTTATGCAAAGCTGTGTCCTTTTTTTTTTTTTTTTTTTTTTTTTGGCCAATGATACATTTCCTCTTTTTTTAGGATACACACAGTTCCACACAAGCCTTCTTTTTTCTAAGACAGAACTGGCAAAACGGGGTCTGTCCAGAAAAGTCTATGCCGCCCAAAAGCTTATTCTTCTGTCTGTGAATTGACACAGATCAACTTGCAATCTCATTCCACTACAAATGAAAAGCAATACAATTTCAGGATCAGGGTAAGCACATCCTACTTTCATTATAAATTACAAGCCTCATGAATCCTTATTTTTGCACAATGTATTTTCTTGAAAGCACAATTTCCCATAAACCACTAGAATGTCATTTTAAATGTTTCTCCTACGTTTGAAGCCTATGCCACAGCTTTTCACTACGTAGTGTAACGTTGGTTGGAAATTCCCGCTATGTTTAGAGGATTGGTTGGAAGAAAGCATTTAGAAACAAAGTATATTTGCATTTTAGGACTAGAACCAATATTTTTTTTAAATTCTATGGCATCATCCAGTCCAAAATATGTAAATATATGTAGAAAATATAGTCACAAAAAATTACAGTAGTTTCTGTATTAATTTGGAGTTAGTGCCTGGTATTTAGGGAATGTTGTACTAGATGGGGCTTCTTAGTTAGGATCAAAGGTTAATGTAGCAATTCATGTTATAGTTAAGAGTTTTCAACAGGCCAGATCAAAAGACACTATTAATGGTATGTGAAAAGCACCTTGAGAAACGGGGCAAAGATAAGAGACAGCATAGCATGCAGTTGCATAATGAGCAAAGAAAGAGACTTAGAAGGGACCCAGACTAGCTTCTCAGGCTGTTAAGAAGATAGTGGGAGATTTGTACTTTCAGACTTGCAATATTCTTTAATATAGCCTTATACTAAATAGAATTAGCTCATCTAGTTATATTTCTTGTGTGATTAGCTTGGAAGCTGACATACAGCTGGGGAAAAGAATAAAAATGTAATAAGTATATCCTTTTGTGAAAGATAAAATTGTTTCCTCTGTTACTGTGTATAATATTTTCTGGAAACTTGGCCAACTCTTCGCTAAACGGTTCCATAACAATAGCCAAATTCTACCACTTTCCACCTCAAAATAGATATCTTGACAAAAGATACCTTCAGTCAGTTTTATTAACAAATTAAACTGACATCTACATATGTATGCTTTGGAATAATTGGGGAAATGATTTGACTCAATCTAGCAAACAGTATTTGGGGAGTTTAATATTTAAACTTTGGCATTAAAGAGTTTGTTCAGTATAATGGCATTCTTGATCAGCAGGGACAATAATGAAGTACCTTTTATTTTAATACGCCTACTATTGGAGAATTGGCATTATGAGCAAAATACAAGCAAATAATGAACAAAAAGATTTTTCCAAAATAGACACATGAGTACTAGTCACAATGAATTATTTCCCGTTCAGCATACAAAGGAGCCCTTTCTACCAATCAAATAATTGTCGTTTAGCAGATTGATACTGCAGAGAGCTAGCCAATATTTGGTTTTTCTAAATATCAATTCTCAGTTTATACCAGGGTTCATCAAGGCTCTGTTCCATAATGTAATGAAATTGTCACTTTCAAGTAAATCTAAAATGATGTTTCTCAACGTTGTATGGACCATGCTGACTGGAGAAATTTGGGTTCTGACGTCCACACACTTAATACTTGCCATGGTTAAGAAACACTTTTATACAGCATCTTCAGGAGAGGAACGCATCCCATTTTAAAGGGCTATCCTGGACTATATACGTAGTCCTCAACTTATGACCACAATTGAGCCCAACATTTCTGTTGCTAAGTGAGACATTTGTTAAGCGAGCTTTGCCCCATTTTATGACCTTTCCTGCCACAATTGTTAAGTGAATCATACAGTTGTTAAGTGAATCACTTAACACTTCTCCATTGACTTTGCCTGTCAGAAGGTCACAAGCATGATCCCATGACCATGGACATTGTAACTGTCATAAATATGAATCGGTTGCCAAGCAACTGAACTTTGATCCCATGACCATGGGGATGCTGCAGTGATCATAAATGTGAAAAACAAGCACAAGTCAGCGCTGCTGCAATGTTGAATGGTCACTAAGTGAACCGCTGTAAGTCAAAGAACACCTGTAGATTAAAATGACCCCCTACATCACTATTTGGCCTCATCTCAGAATTGGTTCCATTCTCAATCATTTTCGTGACATTGTCTATTTTTGAGAATCAGTTTATTTCCGGTTTTTCTCCAATTTATTGGAAATGGTGAAAGAAAAGTGATTCAAATCTCTATTCTTTTTAAATCGCCTGTTTAAACCACCAAAGCCTCTTATGTATGACAACTTTGCAAGAATATTCCCATTAGGGAAAACCCTTTTTCTTCCTTTTCTGTCTTCCCCCTCAATCCATGCTATCTTGTACCCAAAATGCTCTTTGTGTATTTCCTTCATTTCCTCTTCAGCTAATGCAGTCAACTAGAACATGCAAGAACAATAGTCCTTGGGAAAAACAAGAGGGTTGCAAAATTACCACCATTCAATCTTCACGTGTGTCAAGGAGTGTTTTAATGTTGCCAAGCTGCAACCACTCATCAAACAACACTCTCATACATGCACACAGATGCATGCTTATTGGAAAACACGAAAGGATAGGGCCTATTTATTTTATTTTATTTTATTTTTGTGTAAAGAGGGAGGAAAGAGAGAATTTCCCACAAATATTGAGCAATTAAAAGCTGGCAGGAAAATATTGCATGCCCATGACAGAGGATAGGACTAGCTTGCAACAAGGTCAGAGGGAAATTAAATTCAATAAATACCCGACTATGAACGCTGTAGCTTAAGTCAGGCATTCAAAATCTGATTTCCATTCAGCTGTGTTGAAGCTCATCTCCCACAACGCCTAAGCAGCATGTAAAATCGTAACGTAAAAGTGCACAAAGTAGTGTTTGGGAGTATAAATACCCTGGTATGTTTATACCAATAGCATCTGCAGCGAATAGGGGGAAATCCTCCATGGTATGTTTCAAGTAATGCATTTAGAATGAAAGCATGCTGATCAAGAAAGGTCCTTATGTTTGTTAATATTTATTCTTTTTATTATTAGATTTACAACTCACCTTTATTTGTGCAACTTAAGGCAGTGTACCTAATACCATCTCTCTGATTTTTGCAACAATAGCCCTGCAGATTAGGTTGCCTAAGAAAAAAACTGATTAGCTCATCATCCCACTGGTTTTCATAGCTTTTCTTAGCTTTCCTAAGGTTTAGTCCATCTCCTTAGCCTTGATCCCAAAGTGACTCTCATATGTCAACTTTTATTATTCTTAAGCAAAAGCAGTTAGTCACTAACTGAAATGGAGCTTTAAATATTAAGGTTGTTCATATCTACAGGATCAGAAAAACAACACCTTTAAGAAAGTTGTTTCCCATCTTTGGCTGTGCTGTGTGAACTAATTGCTTCCTTTTTTAAAAAAGGTAAGCCTGGCTTTGGGTATTAATTCATTCATATCCAATCAGCTTTCAAAGGATGAATGCAAAAAGGAAGTATGGCTGATAAATGTTTCATTTATAAAGACTTGTTTTATTTTTGGCCAACGTTGGTGATGACTTTTACTGCTTTTCTCCTATCCACCCCCACCCACCACATGTTTAATTGCATAAATCTTTTCATCTGGGCTATAAAGCATTTCCTTTTTGCTCCTTTAAAAAAAATATAACCCTGAAAAATGGTATGCTGTCTGAAGCCAGTTTAAGCCTGTTTCTAGAGCAGTGACAACAACACTCAAACAGCCCTTAGCAGCAATGTTGGAGCTATATGGAAGAATGCCAGATCAGACTTTCTCACTTCCTTTCTACAGAACTTAGCAAGTACAGCCCTCTGTTTGCTTTTCTTTTAATTATTATTTACTAAATTTGCAAATGTAACTGGGACAAGAACCAAGAAAACATATAATGGAAGCAAGTGGTAAATGAAGAGATTTGTAATAAACACTGCAAAAAATTAAGAAAAAAAGAGAAAGCAATGACACTAATATAAATCTGTTGATTAAAAAATATCAGTTGGAAAGTTGAAATCAGTGTTGACATAATATTAGAACCAGATTATTATACAGCATAGCAACTGACAGTTTTAACCAGCATGGTTTAACCAGCATTTAGGGTATACATTTTAAGCTAACAAAAAAAAAATCTACCTGGTCTGAAAAAAAAATTGAATTTAGCCAATCAAAAAGAAGACAAAAATCATAAACATTATAACCTTATGTTAGAAGAAACCCATACAACCAAACCCAAATCAATTTGTAAGATCAAACCTAATCACGGTTTCCAGATTGAATTAAATTATCAGATTTGTTTTCTTAAAACATGAAATTAGTTTTGCCATTGAGTCATATGCCATACTTTCCTAACTTTGCCATACTTCTAGAGAAGGATTCGTGTTTTGCTATAGTAAGAATAAGAGTACTCTAGCAACTGTTACCATGTACAAAACCAGCTCATTATATTTTCTGAGAATATAAGGTTTAGTCATGTTAGTAATCAATATAGAAGAATGAATCTGGATATTACATTTCCAACAGTTTTTAGAAAACAAATGGTCTATTTTGGCAAGCAGTACGGGAGTAATGCACCATTAGTAAAATATGTTATACTAATTTTAAATATTTTTCTTCCATAGATATTCCCATTGTTGCATGACAGTTATTCTATTCCACATCTATTTGATCATTCAGCCCTTGTTCAGTTTCTGTCCAGCAACTTGTAGATAAGCCCTTATAAATTCTCATTTTTTTTGTGTGTGAAAGGTTTTACTAGTTTAGTTAAATCTCTAAGTGTTTTATCCTCTTTGTGAAATTCTTTTAAGACTACACTGCTTTTTTATAGTTCAGGCCATTATATATATAAAAAAGTATCTCAAAGAACTGTTTCTTCACAATAAAACCTTGCAATCTGTACCAATTGTTATCCTTCCACTAGTCACATTGCTTTGTTCTTCTTCATCAAAAAAAATAAATAGATATTTCATACTGAAGCAAAGGCCATAAATCTGAGCTAATTCTTTTTTCTATATTTATCCCATACTTTTAGAATTTATTTATCACATTTATATATGCCTTTTATTTAAACCCATTTGTTTAGGAATAGTTTTTATCTGTTGTTCTATAGTCAAAATAGAATCCTACTGGCGTGTTAGTTCTAATTCAGTTCATTATTTAATACGTTTGTTTTTGTATGGCTTTCCTTCTCTGATGCCAAAGAAATATACAGTTCAGTAATAAATCTTTGCTCAAATCCTATTTTGTAAATAAAGAAACGTCAAATCAGCTTGGTTTGGAATAAGCTTTTCAGTTTGTATTGACACTTCAGCTAATATCCTCTTGTAGTATTAATAAACCTTTAACTCTCCACTTTTCAGTCTAAGGCTTTCTCTGTGTAATGTTATATGGTAGTTGCTGGCTTATGATCAGCATAGATGAAAGCAGCAATTTCCACATCTTTGCTTAAGTGTCTTGTTTGCTTGCTATTCATCTTTAATAAAGCAACATGTATTATAGTAGGATTAAACCAAGGTATGAATGTATCTATTTTTTACTAGAAAAAAAAATTAAGTTGGCTAGCATGAGAAAAGCACTTTGAACGTTTTCCTGAGTTCCGTATGACACATTGCCAATAGTTACCATACTTAAGCTGGTTATTACACACGGAGCAGCCGCTCCAGGCAGAAAAGTAGGTTAGAATAATTATAATAGATATAATAAGAAACCTAAGGAGGAGGAGGAAGATAATGGGGAGATGTTACATGTCAAAAAACTCACACAACTTTCATAAATCAATACTTGGGCAAGCTGAATGAAATGTCGTATTAACCCAGTGGTTGCTTTAAAGGAATTGAAATTACAAGTTTTTATCTATTTATCTATCGTTTGGTAGATGATAAATAGCAATGGCACTTAGACTTATATACTGCTTCACAGTGCTTTACAGCCCTCTCTAAGCAGTTTACAGATACTGTCAGCATATTGCCTCCAACAATCTGGGTCCTCAGTTTACCGACCTTAAAAGGAAGGCTGAATCAACCACGAGCCTGTGAGAATCGAACTGCCAAATTGCAGGCAGCTGGCAGGCAGCAGAAATAGCCTGCAATACTGCATTCTAACCACTGTGCCACCATGGCTCTTCTACCCAAAAGTGACTCTGGGCAGCATACAACACGGAATGTGTGTGTGTGTGTGTGTGTGTGGTTTCCTGACAGGACCTAGAGCATATCTTTTCTGCTAGATCTGATATGATGGGGGAGATATAATTGGAGATAAGCAGTCCCTCAGATAACCTGGTCCCAGGCCACGATGGGCTTTAAAGTTTTAAAGTAACATTGGTCCTGGATTCAAATTTGCAAGTAATGCAGCTTGTGGAGCAAAGGTACAATGTGTTGCCCTAAAGGCACATATAGCTTATTCTGCACCAGCTGAAATTTCTGAATACTCTTCAAGGGCAACCGCATGTAGATGCATTACAATAGTCCAATCAGGAAGTAACTAGGGATGAGTGGCACTGAGCAGAGCCCCGACCCAGGAACTGGCATAGGTTGTGCACAACAGAAAGCTGTTCAAGAATCCTCCTATCCACTCTTCAAGTAACAGTTGTGAATCCAGGAGGACCTCCAGATTGTGCACCCCCAGTCTTATCCATGTGCCCTTAACATACTCAAGATTTGGTAAGGTAGCTTCCCTTAGCCCTGAACTTTTGCTTTCAATTCTATGGCACGCCAGTGATGCTACTATTTCTAACTATTTTATTAGAATATACTCAACAGCAACATTGCAATTCATGCACGATACCTACAAAACTGTTCTTGCCTTTGTCCAGATTGTGATGTAGTTAGTGAGGAGGGGGATTCCCAGTAGGGAGGTGTGCATTCCAGAAAGTAAGAGGCAACTCAGTCCAGATAGTTTGTGTAAGAGAAGAGTGAAGACCACCCCTCCCTAAAATTTCCAGAGTATGCAGATAATAGATCTTCAGTGTCTATGGGTTCAGTGTCTTAAGATTTTTTTCTATGGGTATGAAACAATATACCGTAATAAATCAGCTTGGGCGAATTCTCATGTTATTCTTGGTTTTGGCTTGACACAGAAGGACAAAGGGAATTGAGAGATCTAGATTCCTTCTTACATGGACTGTAGGTGGATCCCCATTTGAAACAGCAGCTGTACCCTTTGTGAATGATGGTCCTCATTTGTCTTGTCCAATTGAAATATGCTCTGCCCACTTCACTTGTTTGATGTTGCCCAATCATCAGACACCAACGAGTGGAAAGGACAGTACAGTGAAGTACACAACTGGCGGTCTTGATAGAACCAGCTATGAATGTGAATGAGCACTTAGCTGCAGACTGGGGAGCTAAATATTATTTATAAAGATACATTCAGTGGAGCCATCTAGTCCGACTTTCAGCTACAAAGCTGGTTGATGTACAGATACATATGACCCATATGTCCAAATTTATTTCCAACTATTTTTCTCATCCATCACTATGACTCAGCTTTGATGGCACAAACTAATTGGAGTTATATTTATGAGGATTGGAAGGAGACCACTATGCTGACCTGCGTCATTTATCTCCTGCAAGATGTTGTATTCTGGTAGGACATGACATATACACCTATGTATATCTTCAATCTCAGGAGATCTGCAGTAAAAAGCATTATCAAATGAATTATGGATGGTTCCTGCGTTGATTGAAACATTCAGATTAAAATTCAGGTTAAAAATGATTCCTGGTGATCCATGGGCACATCTATATATTATTTTCCTCATTGTAATATAAAATATAAAAAAACCACAATATAAAAGCGGTTTGTTTCTGGATGATTTGTTTGTTAGTTGATAAAGACATACACAGATAAATTTTTAAATGGTTTTTGTTGAATGTTTCATATCCCTAAGGCACAATTTGAATTCTTGATTTCTTTGTTCTTGTTTCATCTTTTTAATCAAAACACAACAGCACTTTTGATCTGACACTTTAAAATATTATAATACGAAGCGTATTATTCATAAGTCATTATGAACGAGACATTGAACAAAAGCCATTAAGTTCCCACATGATTTTTTTTTTTAAATTGCAGAATTTAAAGAAAAGTAGCTTTAGGGATATTATCCCCTGATGTATTTCTTAGCATAATAGCATGGTTGTCTTTTGCCTTGATAATCCAAATATTCCAGGACAAAACACATGTTCCCTTCGAACTAATTCTATCAACCACAAAATTTTGCTTCCCTTAGCATTAATATTTCACATACTGCTTTGTAGAACTGTGTACTTTTAATACGTAACATGCAGTTCTCTGTGTTTTCTTTAAATAAATGTGTTTTCTTTTAAGAAATAAGTTTTCTCAGGGGAAGAATCTGCATAATTCCTACGTCATACGATGGGTAACAAGCAATAGATCTCATAAATCTTAATACAAAGAGGACAATTCTTGAGAGTGGAAAAGCTGCTTGAAAAGAAGGGTTAAATCTCTTTTCTCTGTGGCCTGCAGTTCTGAGCTTTATTGTCAAATAAAGCTCAGAGTTCCATGCTGATCTGAGTTAAGAAAATATATACAGAGCTCCATGATAAATAACATCTAATTTGAAACTGCTTAGAGTAGCTCTTTGAGAATTAGGTTAAGAGAGGGAAGAATAAACAAACCATGCATGTGGCTATAAAAGCCAAGGTGCAAACTGAATGGAAGTTTAGAAATTCTTTTGCTCTTCCAAGTCATAGCTACTTAAAAGCTGGGCGCAGCTGCTTTCCAGCTTCCCAAGCTCATATGAGCATATATGTGTACACTAGGCTTAACTGTGACACAATACTCAGGGTGTACATTGAATTAGTTTTGAGAGGTCTTGTTCCTTTTCTGCCTGCGGTGGTAAAATCTCATGCTCAAAAAAGTTTTTGCCTGCCACACCCATAACTGATTGGTGAAATATCTTAGCTATGGTCACAGCATAGGTACATACATTTGCAAAGGTAACTGCCAACCATTGATCGATAACTGTAACCTAACTAATTTTGTGGGGGGTGGGGGGAAGCATAAGACGGCTACAATAAGTAGACACAATCAGCTGATGTGCAAAACTTACTGACAGGCAAATACTTTTTGGTGAGAAAAAAAAAGAAATATAACCCATTTTTTTGAAATGCATTTATACTTTCTGGTTGACAGGTACATTTGGAATTTTGAGAAGAGAACTGAGATAGAGTTGGAAAGAACTTTAGATGTTATCCTGCCCAGTGCACATTTCATTAACAACCTGAGGGCTGGACTCAGACTGGGCGGCTCCGGATAGGGAGGGGGGGGTCGGTCTTGGCAGAGACAACCTGGGTTGAGTTTGATTCTGTGACCCCAGATGAGGTGGACAGATTGCTG
>JAEANM010011565.1:0-15206 GCA_017656035.1 Myanophis thanlyinensis | reverse complement strand
ACCCCAAAATAATTAATGCTAGGCCAGACCGGCCTGTTGGAACAAATAGGTTTTTAATGCGCACCGGAAGGTCCGCAGGTCTGTGATGATCTGGATCTCTGGGGGCAATTCGTTCCAAAGGGAGAGTGCCCCCACAGAGAAGGTTCAAACCCTTGGGGCTGCTAGATGACAACATCCAGGCAATGGAACCCCAAGGAGGCCCACCCTGTGTGAATGTACTGGCCGGTGGGAGGCTGATAGTGGCAACAGGCAGTCCCGTAAATACCCGGATCCCAAGCCATGGAGAGCTTTAAAGGTAAGTACCAACACCTTGAATCGCACTTGGAAGGCCACAGGGAGCCAGTGCAGCTCACACAGGAGAGGTGTAATATCACCCGTGAAAATCACCCGTGCAGCCGCACTCTGCACCAACTGCAGCCTCTGGATGCACTTCAAGGGGAGCCCCATGTAGAGAGCATTGCCATAGTCTAGGTGGGAGATAATGAGGGCAGAAGTGACTGTGCGAAGAGCACCCCGATCCAGAAAGGGCTGCAGCTGGAAGATCCTCCGGACCTGATAAAATGCCCCCTTGGAGACGGCTGCAATCTGATCTTCTAATGACAGCCATACATCCAGGAGGACACCCAGATTGTGAGCCCCTTCCATTGGGGGTCAAGATCTCTCCTCCCACGGCCAGCGATGGAACAAGCTGGCTGTATCTGGGCACAGGAAACCACAGCCACTTGGTTTTGGTTGGGTTGATCTGGAGCCTGCTTAGACCCATCCAACTCCGCACAGCCTCCAGGCATCAGTTCATCACTTTGACAGCTTCGTTGGGGTGGCCTGGGGTGGAGATGTACAGCTGAGTGTCATCAGACTACTGATGGAAATCCACCCCAAAGCTGCAGATGATCTCACCCAGCAGCTTTACATAAATGTTGAACAGTAGGGGCAAGAGCCCTGACCCCTGAGGCAACTCACATATTAAGGGCCTCGAGGCCGACCTCTGCCCCGCTGCCAACACAAATTGCGAACAATCGGAGAAGAAGGAGGAGAACCACCACCGATAATTAGACAGCAATGTTGGATCCAGGGACAGCTTCTTGAGGAGAGGTCTCACCACTGCCTCTTTCAAGGTGGCAGGCAAGAACCCCTCTCTCAAAGAAGCATTAATAATCCCCTGGAACCAACCTCGCATCACCTCCCAGGTGGCCAACACCAGCCAGGAGGGGCATGGATCTAATAAACATGTGGTGGCATTAAGGCTGCCCAGCAACCTGTCCACTTCTTCTGGGGTCACAGGGTCAAACTCAGCCCAGATGATCTCACCAAAATCCGCCCCCACCCCCTCGCCCAGAGGGGCCCAGTCAGATTCCAGCCCATCCCGAATCTGAGTGATTTTATCCTGCAGAAAACAAGAAAAATTCTTGGCCCATCCTTGCAAGGGGTCCTCCCACACTCCAACCTCTAGAAAGGAACGAGTCACCCTGAAAAGGGTGGCCAGGCGATTTTCTGCAGATGCAATGGAGGAAAAGTGAGAATGCTTTGCCGTCCTTATCGCCACTAAATACGAGACATCTTTGTTTGCCTTAAGAGTTAAAGGAGGAGATTTTTGGGTTTCTATATCAAGACAGTTTGCTGCCTATAAAATATATAAACCCTATATCTCACTCCTTTTTATTTTATTAGTTAAGGCATAAACATAAGCTGGATGAGTTAGTGGGTCATAATCAGGAGACATGTAGCTTTGCATTTGTTTATACAAAGCATAAACTCGTTCCTGAGGCAAAGTTGATATAGTATGGAAAAGCGAAAGACACATATTAAATAGAGAAGGAAGACATTGGATTAGACAACAGCAACTGATAAGGATAGCAACTATTAAAATGAGATATTGAACAATTTGTCTGAGAAGGCCAATGGGAAGCCATGACCATAGAGCACTCCACCAATTTCCCAAGGTATCAATTTTTAAATCAGAAGACAATTTATGTAACTTGTCAATTTGATTCTGAATAACTCCATATTGATCAGAAATATTAAAACAACACATATTTTTGAATGCTTCACATCCTAGATGTTGTCATAGCAACAGATAATCAATTGCAGCATGATTTTGTAACATAGCTTTACACAGTTCTACTAGTTCTTGATTAATGGCAGATAAAGCTAGTGAGGTTGCATTAATGGTTTTTGCTAAATTACATGCAATAGAATTTAAATTTATATGAGCTCGAAGAGCAAGAGCTGGTACTCCTACTACTGAAATGGCCAGTGCAGTATATTCTGCCTTGTTAAGGAGAGTTTTTGTAGAGTCACAATCTTTATCCAAGGCCACAGCCCTTCTGTGGCATGTTGAATTGATGGAGATATTGAGTTCTGCTTTGGTTGGCAAAAAAGTAGTAAGTCTGCTAAGACAATAATATGTTGTACTTACATTGGCAGGAATATAATTAAATGTTTCTTTCCCACAGGTAAAGAACCATCCTTTTGGTAACCATATATGTGCATAATTAAAGGATACCTCTTGAAAGGAGGTACAATTTAAAATCCTTGGACTGACATGTACACAATGAGGTTTTTTAGGTGAAGTAATACAATTGACAATTTTTGCACAGGTAATATTTGCAGGAACCGCTACAATTGGTTTATACAAAGCAATATTGAAATTTATTAGCTGATAGAAAATTACTTAATCCAGTATAATTTTTTAAAACTGATGGTGGAACACAGACAGGTCAGAAAGACAAAAGTCTGTCACTTGTGTGACATTAGATAATTACACCCAAATATTATACTTCATCCATGGCTCTAACTGATGAAGAAGAAGAGCTTGAGTCCCCACACAGCAGTTAAGAAGGAAAGAGAGGCAAAGAATGACTAAGGAATTTGCAGTCAAAACCGCAAATATAGCGGCACATAAATTCTCTGGTGTAGGTTCTTTCTCTTGCTGCTTCAGAATCTCTTGCGCTTTGGATGTCAGGTTCTTAACATCGCCCCAGGTTGTTGGCTGGCTGCGATGGTGAGACTGGAATGGACGCTGTACTGTCTGAAGAGTTATCTCCTTCATTTCCAGAATTGGGCTTGGAACTTGATGCCATGACATTTTTGGCTGGTCTCACACACCGGGCTGGAATCCAGAGAGGGCCTGTAGGAGCAAGCACAGCAGCGTAGCCTCATCCCCAATTTAATAATGGAACCAGGTCTAACCAGGTTTTATTAGGCAATTGCCGATAATATACCAATGGATTAGGGAGCACAGCTTTCTGCTGAAAATGGCACTGGTAGGCAGTAGAATTTTGAAAAGAAATATTCAGCTGATTTAAAGTTATTAATACTTTATTAACTTGATGATTTATCCAGATTAAATTAGGTACCCTAGATAATCCCTCCTTTTTTATTGTTTAAGCAAGCAATCTTTAAATGAACGATGGGCTCGTTCAACAATAGCTTGGCCAGTAGAATTGTAAGGTAGGCCATGGCAAAGACTAATGTTCTATGTAGTGCAAAATTGGAGAAAATAAACAGAAGTATAGGCTGGGCCATTATCTCTTTTTATAACAGCAGGTTTTCCCAAAGCTGTGATAGCAGCCATGAGATGGGAAATGACATGATTAGAGGTTTCTCCCCATTGGGGGGTTGCCCAAATGGCTCCAGAATAAGTATCAATTGAAACATGAAGATACTTCCAAGATGCTAAAGATGGAACATGAGTAACATCCATTTGCCATAATTGATTAGCTTCTAAACCACAGGGGTTAGCCCCTGTGTCTCCTACAGGGGATAAACCAGCACATTGAGGGCAAGCAGAAATTATTTGTTTTGCTTGGTTTAGTGGAATATGGCAAGATTGTGCCAATCCACGAGCATTTTGGTGAAAAAAAGAGTGACTATAAAAAGGGTCAGAAAATAAAGTAGGGAGTATATGAACAGCAGCATCTGCCCTAGCATTACTTTCAGGCAAAGAGGAAGGACTCCTAATGTGTAAAACAAAATATGGATGAGTACGATCCTGTAATAAATGCCTCAAAGTTAAAAACAAAGACAATAAATTAGCATCTAGCCTGGGTGTGACATAAGCACCAGGTAAATAAATTGACATACATAATGAGAGTCAGAAATGAGATTAAATGGTTTGTGAGGAAAGGTGTAGAAAGAGAGAATAACAGCTGCAAGTTCTGATCTTTGTAATGTGGATTGCATAGCTGTGTAAAAAGTGTGCCATTTGTTGATTCATCTCGATAGGTGATAGCTCCTCTAGTTTTGCCTCCATCAGAAAATACAGTAATAGTATCAGGCAAAGGCTGATTAGAAAGCATGCTGGAAATACAAAAAGCAGAAGTTATTAAACATATAAAGTGAGGGTCTTTAGGTAAATTATATGAGATTTTTCCCACATAGTCTAGTAATGCAATTTATAACGCTTGACAAGTATGAAATGCAAATTCAAAGTTAGATTTAGCAAGAGGAATGCAAATATCCACCAAGTGCCACTCAATACAGTACACTTGATTGATAGTAAAAAGGACAGTGTAGGTAGCTTATCAGTAGGGAAAATTAACAAGGTTAATGGAGAGTTAAGAACAGAAATGTAGTTAACAAATCTAGTACCTATGATTGCATTAATTTGTTTAACTACTGTTTGCACAACCAAAGGGATTGAAATTACATCTGCAGGAGATTTGCCCTGGGTGAGTAATGCAAATAAGGGACTTAACAGACCTGTAGGTAAGCAAAAATGAGGTCTTGCCCAATTAATGGTGCCCAAGATTTGCTGTAATTTAACTAGTGAAATAGAAGGAGGTAAAGCAGTTGTGGGATATGAGGGCTTGAATAACTTTGAAGAAGTTTATGTCCTAAATACAAATATGGAGAGGAAAGTTGCACCTTTTCAAGAGCAATTTGTAATCCACAATTAGCTAAATCCATTTGTAGCTCAGAAAGCCAAGAAGATGGAATAGAGGAAGCTCCTATAAGAATGTCATCCATATAATAATATATTAAAGCTGCTGGACAATGCTTATGAAAAGGAGCTAAATCATTAGCTACAAAATACTGACACAAGGTGGGACTGTTCAACATTCCTTGTGGTAATACAGTCCAATGATAACAACATGTTAGTTCAGCATGATTTATAGCTGGGACTGTAAAAGCAATTTTTTCTTGGTCTGCTATACACAGGGGTATGGAGAAAAAACTATCTTTTATATCTATGCTCATCAATTGATGATCTTATGGAATTAGATTTGGATTGGGGGTTCCACATTGCAAAGCTCCCATAGTCTGATAACATTTCCCTTGAGGTTTCTGAATTTTTGTAAGAACTGCAGTTACTTAGTTTTTAAAAAGGCAGTTCCCATATTCTGACATGCTTTAATCATTTCTGCCAAATCAGGTTGAGTTCCTAAGCCAGTGATAGCCCGTTTGCATTCAGTGGTGGCATTTTCTTTAGCTAATTTCATGAGCAGTTCAGATTGAGCAACAAGATTATCAATTTGTCGTTTTAAGACATCTTGCGGATGATTAATAAAATCTGCATATGGTTCATTTGCTTTTTGATGAATTATTTGAAAATGCTTGAGAAGGTTTCCCAGTTACAGGAACCTTTCCAAAAGCTAAGATTGTATAGGAAAGTGGTTGATATTCCATCACTTGAGCTCCATTTAGATCTATTTGTCCTGTCATATGTACAGGGCAAACTGAGAGCATATCTGCTAGTTCCTGCATATCACCCTCTCCTTTCGCCATTTGATTTTCTAATACATGGCGAACAGAAACATAAGATTTAGGATCCTTTTGCTCTGAAGGTGTTACCTTCATCGTGGAAGATATAGAAACTGAAGGAACTGTAACTTTTACATGATCATAAGCTGGAGGTGGGGTAAAACTTAATTGGGACTGAGCTACTGCATCAATTCCATATTTTTCCACTGCATAGCAACATTTATGCCAGCAGAGCAAAACATCAATTGGGGCTCGGGGTTCTTGATGAAGGATGTTGCCTATTTTTCCCCAATCCTTAAGTCTGAGCATTCCTTACTCAGGATACCAAGGACATTGTTTCCCTATCTCACTCACTAGCTTCCTAATGTCCCCATCAGGCATTGTCATGCCTGACTTTTGCAAGAGAAATTGTAATTCTCTTACATGCATTTGCTGATGCTGAGATAGATTGCAACCCATTCTTACCATTTGGAGGTCCCAGAGGACAGAGGTGCACCAAGGAGTCTATTCCAGATGACAGTAAGAATGTTGGCTGTTACTTTCCCTCAGGGGGGACCTCCCTGTTGAAGGCGCCAGATGTTGGGATGCTAAGAACCAGTCACAGGTATGTCTTTGAGCAAAGGCTAGCTTGAGCAAATGCTGCCCTGAACAAATGCTGGCTTGCCATCATCTTTATTGCTTTTTATATATTCTTCTTACAGTCATAAGTTAGTCTTTACCATTCAATGTTTAAACACGGTTAACTTATTATATAATCCAATCAAGCAACCCCTAGTTACATATTATACTAGTAGCTAGAAGACAATAGACAGACAGGAAAAGATAAGAGATAAGAAGATAGAATAAATGAGACATCTTGGTTTGCCTCACCAGAGCAAAAGATTATAGAATCAAAGGTCATTAAAGGGGGAGACTTTGTGGTTTCTATATCAAGACAGTTTGCTGCCTATAAAATATATAAACCCTACTGTTTTATTTCGAGAATAAAAGGCAGACGCTCGGTTGTTTTCGTGAAATCAGATCTTTTTATTGCAAGGAATAGTCAGACAAGAACAACAACAGTTTAAAATGACATCTATTTATACTATATACAACTGGGCGCTGTGGCCAATCAGAGAGCAGGGTTTTCCCGCTCTCTGGTAACTGGTGCCAGACTTGGTGTCTCCTGTATAATTAATTAGGTATAGAACACCCCTCCCTCCTAGCTGAGTGGTACTCATTCAGTTAGTGACGTAATCCTGTAGATAGCCAGGGCATTTCCTGGTTCTACTTGACCTGCGCAATTCAGTTCTTTCTTCAGCAGCGACCTGCAAGGGCGGGTCTGCTGCCGAGTCTGGCCCGGCCCCTGGAATGGGTGGAGTCTGCGTTCCGGGCGTGGCTGGGCCCAAAGCATCTGAAACTTCGCTGGAATACTCCGCCCCTTCAGATAAGTTTTCACATTCCTTTTCTTGGACTGGTTCTTCCCCTTGGGTTTCATCCACATCCCGTTCTACTCTGCTCCTCACTTGATCCCAATGTCTCTTCCAAATTTGTCCATTTGGGATCAGCAATCTGTAAGAACGGGGACCAGTAATAGCGGTTATCTCCCCTGGTAGCCAAAAAGGTCCTTCCCCATAATTTCTGGTTAAAACCTTGTCCCCAATTTGGAATCTTTTACTTTTTTTATTTTCCTCATCAATTTTTTCCTGAATATAATCTGGGTGTATTCTGTCCAGTTTGTTTCGTAGTGTCCGGCCCATTAACAATTCTGTTGGGCTTTTCCCTGTGGAGGTGTTTGGTGTTATATGTTGAATTAATAAAAATTCGTCAATTTTGTCCTGCCACCCCCCCGAATCCATATGTTTGAGTGCCTCTTTTGCTAACTTCACAAAAATTTCCGCCTGACCATTGCTCTATGTGTGGTAAGGCGTGACCAGGGTGTGTCTGATTCCCTGGTCAGCTAGGAACATTTTGAATAAGCTATTTGTAAATTGTGGATCATTATCAGATACCAGGACATCGGGTAATCTGTGGGTGGCGAACACCCGCTTTAATGCTTTAATTGTTGCTTCGCTGTTGTGGTTTGCATTTTTACAATCTCTAACCATTTTGAAAAAGCGTCAATAATTAGAAATGTTTGACCCTTCATCGGACCAGCGTAATCGATATGGATCCTAGACCAGGGACCCCTAGGCTTTTCCCATTCTCTATATGGGGCAGTGGGAGTGTTTGGTCTAGAGTCCTGGCATGGAGAGCACACTGCCACCCACTTTTCAATGGCATCATCCATCTTAGGCCACCACATGTAGCTTCTAGCCAAAGCTTTCATCTTTATGATGCCAGGGTGCCCCTCATGCAAAACCTTCAATAATTTATGCCTGATTGCATTCAGAATAACTACTCGATCCCCCCAGAGGATGCAACCCTTAAGTAATGACAGTTTGTCTCCCGCTAGGATTCCCAAAAGAGGGTTGTGGTCCGTAATCAAAGTGAAATGTCTGCCATATAAATATTCATGGAACTTTTTTACCCCTGCAACCAAAGCCAATGCCTCTTTATCAATGTGACTATAATTTTGCTCAGTGGGAGACAAAGTCCGGGAGTAATACGCAATAGGGGCCTCTCTACCATTAGGGAACACATGGCTGAGAACTGCCCCCACCCCATAAGGCGATGCATCACAGGCCAGAGTAACGGGAAGGGACGCGCTAAATTGCACGAGAACCTAATTGGAAAGTAATAATTGTTTGACAGCCTGAAATGCCATCCATTCTCTCTTTCCCCACGTCCAAATGGCTTTCTTTTCCAGTAATCTGTGTAACGGTTCAACAACTGATGCTTTGTGCAGTAAAAATGCGCTATAGAAATTTAATAGACCCAGAAATGCTTGCAGTTCCGTTTGATTTTTTGGTTCAGCGGCTTTCTGTACAGCCTCTGTTTTTGATTTAGTGGGGTGAATGCCCTCGCCATCTATCAAATAGCCTAAAAATTCCACTTTTCGTTTCCCAATTTGGCATTTGTCTTTTTTAAGATGGAGACCCGATTCTTGAAGCTTTGAAAAGACTTTACAAAGCCTTTGTGTTAACTCCCCCTTTGAAGAGGCTGATACTAATATATCATTGAAATAGGGCACCACCCCTGGTAATCCTGCCAATAAATGCTCCATCAAGCTTTGAAATAAGCCCGGAGCCACACTAACACCAAATTGCAGTCAGGTACATTTAAATGCACCCCTATGGGTCACAATGGTTTGAGCTTCCGCAGTCTTGGGACAGACTGGAAGCTGTTGGTAGGCTTGTGCTAAGTCTAACTTAGCAAACAAATTTCCCTTACCTAACTGATGCAACAGGTGTTGAACCACGGGGACAGGATATGCACTTTGTTGCATCGCTTTATTAATTGTCGATTTAAAATCCCCACATAATCTAACAGAACCATCTGGTTTTACAGGTGTGACAATGGGGGTTTCTCAGGTTGCGTGTTCCACAGGTTCCAATATCCCTTGGCCCACTAACTTATCAATTTGCTCATCCACCTTGCTTTTAAGAGCAAAGGGGACTCTCCTGGGCTTAAGCCTGATAGGAGTAATTTTTGGATCCAAATTAAAAGAAATGGGTTTCCCCTTATACTTGCCCAACCTGTCAGAAAAAAGTTCAGCAAACTCTTCCAGCAGCTCCCGAAATTCTCCTGTAGAGTCAGCTGGGCTAATCCGATTAACCACTTCGATGTGTAGACCCAGAGCTTGGAACCATTCCAGTCCCAGTAGACAAGGCAGGTTTCCTTCCACCACCATCAGATCTAGTGGGCCCTTGAAGGCTTTAAAAGTCACTGGTACAGTTAGTTGACCCAATACAGGAATTCTTCATCCCTGATAATCGCTGATTATTAATGCCTGTCGGTTTAATTGCTTCTTGTTGGTTTGCGGCATCAATTGTCGTAGCTTGTCCCATAAGATGATGGTTAGGGCCGATCCTGTGTCCACTTCCATCCGACAGGGTTTCTCACCGATTTGGATGACTACCTTAATTTTCTGTGCGTTTTTCTTATGATTCAAGCAAATTCGAATATGGTTCATCTTGTGTGTGAGTGTCGCTTCGTGTGAGTGTTGCTGAATTGCCTGATAACGTCTCTTTCTGCTTCTTTGCTTTTCCAGGGTGGTTTGTCTGCCCACACGATTGGCATGCTAGCGCGGCTAACTCTGGCTAAATGTCCTCTTTTTCCACACCGCCTGCAATCCGCTTCCTTGAAACGGCATTCCACCCCTGGATGTCTTCCTCTGCATCTTGGACAAAAATTCTCCTTTCTCTGCCTGCTCGATTTTTTTTCTTGGTAGTAAACTCCGCCATTTTCACTTGAGTCACTGTCACTTTCTTCGCTAATTTTATTTGTGCTTTCCATTTTTCTTTGCATTGGCAGGCTTCTGCTGGAATTCATCTTTTGCGGTTTTTTAATTGACTCTGATGACTTTTTAGTGCATTCGGTAGCTCTGGCTATCCCAACAGCTATCTTCCAAGTCAGTTCCGGTTTAGCTAATAACTTTTACTGGAGGAGTGGATCTCTCATGCCACATACTAACTGGTCTGTTAGTCGTTCCTCCAGATCATTGAATTCGCATTTTTCAGCGACCATTCTCAACTCTGCAATATAAGTATTGACAGATTCGTTTTCGTGTTGGTTTCGTTGGTTAAAAGCATGTCGTAGCACGGTTCTGGATGGAGTTGGTTCGAAGTGTTCTTTCAGGACCTTCTGTAACTCTGCCCAGGACATCGTTTCCACAGATTGTGGTGCTACCAGCCCTTTCGCTAGTTGCAGTGTTCTTTGGCCGCAGTAGGCGATGAGAAGAGCCGTTTCTTTTTGTCGCTGGCTCTCTCCAAGTCATTTGCTACCAGGTAGCTCCTAAATCTTATCATGAATGCCTTCCATTCTTCTGAATTGGGATTGAACGGCGCGGGCGGAGCATGGGTTACCATCTCCAGGAACTTGCTGAGCTTCTTCCTGGTCACTTATTTTCAAATCCCACCTTCGTCGCCAGTGTTTTATTTCGAGAATAAAAGGCAGACACTCGGTTGTTTTCGTGAAATCAGCTCTTTTTATTGCAAGGAATAGTCAGACAAGAACAACAACAGTTTAAAATGACATCTATTTATATTATATACAACTGGGCGCTGTGGCCAATCAGAGAGCAGGGTTTTCCCGCTCTCTGGTAACCGGTGCCAGACTTGGTGTCTCCCATATAATTAATTAGTTATAGAACACCTACATCCAATAAAACAGTTTGAAGGGGATTGCTTGTCTATGTGCAAAACAAAATGCACTTCCCATGTAATACTCACTCTTATTTCCCATATTGGTATGTGTACGAATCTGGGTCGTCCATTTATTGCTGAAGGAATTCTTCATAGATTTCTACATACAGGACAGGCAATCAAAACAAATTCTGCCATGGGAGGCATACTTAATCATAATTCTAATCACAGGCTTAGGAACTTCCTCTGTATTTTATTTCACATGCAACAGAGAATAAAATAGTTTACCTATCCCATTGGTTGTTTTGGATAGGATTTGGATATTATTCTCTGCAGTCTACTATGCAACTATTTTTTTAAAATTTTTCTCAGGAAATCTGAGCACTGCTGGAGAACATGGAAGGAAAGTGTGAAATGCCAGTCTCCTGGCAATATCCACACTGTTCTGCAAGTAGGCACAATAACAGATGCTTGCTTGTGTTACCAGAAAAATACTATTGCAAGTAAATAACAGCTGATTGTAAAGATGCCTGAATTTGTATGTTAATGCTTCCTGTGATAGATGCATGTCATAATATTAGATTAGAATTGTTTTTAAATTCTGTGGAACAGCCTGAACTCTTATGTCCTGCTGGTATTAGACTATATGTAGCATCCCTCTTCATTTTGAATGTAACTGTGATCTAACATTTATCCTAGCATTTTCATGCCAATATAGTTCTCTGTCAACTCAAGCATGGACGAACAACACTATAACATAGCTGAAGAAAAAAAAATCTCTTAATCTTTTTAATTACATACAGGTTCATAATAAATTACTTCCATATGACTATAAAAAGTTTAGGATAGGAAATGTTGGTACATTTTTTCTTCCTGTGCTGCACCCATCATCGGGCATTGGCGATCATGTTGGTACATATAGGGAAATCATTTTAGTTGAGTGCCATTAAGTTTGTTCCATCCATGTATTTTTGCCATTTAAGTAAGGTTAGATGATTCATATGTTTTACAGTGAGGTGAACAACTTTTTTCCACAGTTTCACCTTTGTATATTTACACATACCCACAAACACACAACTTTTAAGGACTGCTGGAGGTGTGAGAGTTGATACGAGATTAGAAGTGACTGAATTTTCAAGCATTTCTTGTATTTTTGTTTTGTATTTTTGTATGATAAATTTTGCTTGGCTTATTTGTATAGAATATCTGGTACAAATATATGTATTCTACAATGTAAATAGTTAAAATAAGACAAAAGAAAATCACATTGCTAATTTGTACATTGTCATGCAAATTTGGAGGACTCTGGAGTCTACATACACCCCATGACCTGTAAATTGCAAATACTTGATTAGTAAACCCAGCCAAGGACTCTAAAAGATCTTTCCTTTCTAATATTACAATGAATAAATAAATATAAATATGAACTGCAATTCTTATTTGGAGAACTTACAATATAATTATCTATTAGTTGTAAATGAGATCCATGGAAATAATGCATGTTTATGAGAAATCTTTTCAGGGGAAAGTAATTGATAATTTCACTGCGTTCCAAAATAAGAAGAGTTGTTGTTAGTTGCGAAGCTGTGTCCAACCCATTGCAACCTCATGGACAACATTTCTCCAGGCCTTCCTGTCCTCTACCATCCCCCGGAATCCATTTAAACTCACGCCAACTGCTTCAGTGACTCCATCCATTCACCTCATTCTCTGCCGTCCCCTTCTTTTTTTGCCCTCAATTGTTCCCAGCATTAGGTTCCTCTCCAGTGAGTCCTTCCTTCTCATTAGGTGGTCAAAGTATTTGAGTTTCATCTTCAGTATCTGGCCTTCTAAAGAGCAGTCAGGATTGATCTCCTCTAGGACTGACTTGATCGTTCACCTTGCAGTCCAAGGAACTCACAGGAGTCTTCTCTAGCACCATAGTTCAAAGGCCTCAATTCTTTGGCGCTCAGCTTTCCTTATGGTCCAACTTTCACACCCATACATTGCAACTGGGAAAATCATAGCCTTGACTATAAGCACTTTTGTTCTCTGCTTTTTAGAATGCTGTCTTAAGAAGAGTAGATAGGCTTAATAGAAAGATGTTCTTCTGCAACATTCTACAAACCTAGACTGGATAGTACTGGCTATGGATTGTTCTGGGTTACAACAGCAATTCCGCCTGGAATTTCAGTTCTAAACAGGACTATGTGAATTATTAAGTGTGAAGCAGTGGGAGTCCCAGAGAGGCAGGGTGAGAACTACAGGCAGGATAGGAAGGCACTCCAGAGCATAAGTAGGTGCAAGTAGGAGGTTGTGAGGGGTAAGGGGGGGCTGTTGTAGGCATGTGTTACAGAGCACATGGCATGTGAAAAAGCAGTGGGAGTGACTTCCGACTTCCTGCTGGCTTCCCCTTTGATTTTGCTCGTGGGAATCTTTCAGGGAACACTGGAAATAGTGATCACGTGAGCTCAGCTCACTCTGACATTGTAATTGTGAGTCAAATACTGAATGCCTGGATTTCAGTCACAACACAGGGATTGTGCAATGCCTGGAACTCTGAGGGTTGGTTACAAGTCTTCCTTGTTCAGTGTTGTTGGAACCCTGAACAGTTGCTAAACAAGTAGGCATAATCCAAGGACTATCTGTATCCAATTGGGCATTTGTGGAAGACAGTGAATTAAGACTGTTGACTCTATGCAGCAAATTTATATAGAGGCATGTGAAGAAGGACTCCAGCAGACCAATCAGATTTTCATATATAGATAATAGGTTAAAAAATATTAATTTAAATAACATGATTCGAGAGCAGGGAATTTATTTAAGGTGCACAGTAAATGGAAACAATCAGAGAGTGTAAATAAACTTAGAAGCCCTAAGTTACAAAAAGAAAGTACTATAACAATATATTATCTGTATAAAGTTCTCTTCAATAACAAAAGTTGTTTTGATATTTTACGAAATAGAAATAAATAGATGCTGCATTAAGTGATATTTTAAGTAGTACAACAGGAATAGTACTTTGAGGAAATACTTTGCTGAAAAAAACAAATATCCTGCAATGTTTCATACTGTCTAGAGCACAAATACACTCAGAGCAGAAAACAGCAAAATTTGGATCAATACAAAAACAGCTAGGATGAAAAATCTCCTGGGATGCTTGAAAATAGGGAAAGTGATTTTTAAACTTTAAAATGTTGTCTAAAAGTTTGACAAGTAATGCTAGTTGTAGATCTAATTAATAGTTCATTCTTTTTTAAAAATGAGATTTGCATTTGGTAATAGATTTTTTTCATTTATATAGTACTGATGTAACAAAGGAAAACGTTTGCTTCTTTTGATTCTGAGTATTTTATGTTCTGAAAGATTCCCACACCAACTAAATTTGTCCATTTTCAACTCAAACAAGTGTATGCAAAGCTAATCTGTAATTACTCATTTACCATACTTTATAATCCACAGTTTGAAGTTGCTGCCTTTTGCAATTTGTATACACATTGTGAAATCAACTTTTGACTCTTATAAGAAATATATAGGTGTCAGCTTATATTTGCTTCCTACTTGATGTGTTTTAACAAATCTTTCAAAAATTTTGGTCCCTCTTCAGAGCTAAACAAATATTGCATGGAACAATCTAGGGGATTATCACAATGTATGTAATTTAAAGGTTAGAAATACATAGTTTTTTCTGATCTGACGTGCAGTTGGGGAGTTTGCTAATTATTTTATGAAGGGATTGGACTTTTCTATTTGGAGGAAGCAGGAAAATTAGTGTTTGGTGTATTTTACTATAGGTAATTCTCTGTGTGCTTGTACTAGGATCTGGGGCTAAATCCTGTATTTATCAGATTGTTGGCAATATCTGCTTGATTAGTTAGTGGTCCCTTCCTTCAATGATGTAACAAATAATTGTCAGTTCCTGGGAAAATCAAATAGATGATCATGAGATAAGTAGAGTATTTCTAAATGTTATTAGGAGAAACAACAAGAATAGCAAATTTGGAGGAGGTATTTTATTAATACTGATCTATATTTAAATTCCCATTTATAACATATTCCAGTACTATACCAAGAATGTGAAAACAGCCATTTTGGAAACATTAAGTCCAACAATTATACTGATTAGGTCCAACAATTAGGTCCAACAATTATACCTAATTTACCTAGGAGTAGCAAAAAAATTAACTAAAGAAATTCAACAGTTTTGCAGTTTTTATTTTAGAGTAGCAGAATTAGAGTAAAACATGTGGTATGACAATTTTTAAAAATAAAATTGAATCCTTCCTTCCTTCCTTCCTT
>JAEANM010011564.1:0-15207 GCA_017656035.1 Myanophis thanlyinensis | reverse complement strand
GTAGTCTGAAGTCCCTCAGACGTCTGAGGTGGAAGAGATGTTGTCGGGCTTTTTTAACCATGGTGTTGATGTGGAAGATCCATGACAGGTCGTTCAAGATGTGCACACCAAGGTATTTGAAGCAGTCCACTCTCTCTACCGGGCTTCCGTTGATGACCGGGGTCTGGTATTTCCTTTCCTGTTTTGCACTGAAGTCCACTATCAATTCTTTTGTTTTGCTGACATTAAGAAAGAGTTTGTTTTTCAGACACCAGTTCTCTAAGAGTACAGAAAAGAGCCAAAAAAAAGATGATTGGGGGGCTAAAGGCTAAAACATATGAAGAATGTTTGCAGGAATTGGATTTATCTGGTCTAGTGAAAAAAAGTACTTGAGGTGACATGAGTGTTCCAATATTTGAGGGCCTGTCAAAAAGAAGAGTGGGGGGTCAACCTATTTCCCAAAGCAACAGAAGGCAAGATAAACAGTGAATGGAAACTAATCAAGGAGAGAAACAACCTAGAACTAAGGAAAAATTTCCTAACAGTGAAAACAATTAACCCATTGAACAGCTTGCCTTCACAAATTGTGAGTGCTCCAACAGTGGAGGCTTAAGAAGAGACTGGACAGCCATTTGTCTGTAATGATATAGGTCCTGCTTGACAGGAGGTTGGACTAGAAGACCCCCCAAGTTCCCTTCCAACTCTGTTATTCTGTTATCTTAGAAAAAAAATGACAAACATTTAATAAAATGTAAAACTATTGTCCCAGTCCACTTGGCAGCCTGCTCAACATCACCTTCAAAATTTCAGAATGTAATGTTAAGCAGCCATAGCCACACTAGTCCCCCTACCTAATGTATACCAATGGCTTAGTTCATCACCTCCTACTCCCTTGATAGGAATTTGTTGGGAAAAACTCTGAACTTTCTTAGAAAGTCCAACCATCCCTGAATCACTAGCAAGAAGAATGGCTATCCTCCTGTTCTGTGTTGGGATCTTAGAAAAAAATATTTCTAGTTTACATGATTACATAAATGATTTGAAAATATTTTAGAAATTAAAGTTCAGTAATCTGAGGACAATCAAAAGCAAAACCAACAACATACTGCCATACTAGTGTTCTGAATGTGAGTTTTGAACACTGAGGAAACTCAGCTAAGAACCATTTTGAGAATAAGCAGAAAAGAGAGAGAAGGATTCAAACATTTGGGATAATGGCTTCTCAGCGGCAAAGTAAATGGCTTCAGCTTTATAGTCGTTTCCCAGAATGTAGTAAGTCATCTAAACCTAAATAATATTCCACTTTTTGTTTACAACTGCACTTGCAGCAAGGCTTACAATGTTCAGGTCAAAACATCAGAAATAAATTGGAAGATGCTACATCTGTGCGTTACATTTATAGCTCTTTAACATTAAAATGTCTACAAAAAGGAACTGTACAAAGTGAAGTACATTATTGGATTAGTTGACCAAAACCATTTATAAACGCTAAATGTGAAACTATCACTCAATTCTGTTTGTAAACAAGATGGGTGTTATAACTAAAATGTGTCTTTTTTAACATTAGCCATGGAATCACTTACATTCTAGCTGGAAAACATAAGAAGCAAACTAGCAGTTGCCAGTAAATTGAAGATTAATCAGTCTATCTACTCTCTTTGTCACCTATCAGATTGCACCACAGAAGCTGTTTCTTTCAGTAACAGAGACCGCGACAAGGCTCTGAATTAGATCCTTTCTAATAACATTAACTATCTATACTGGCTATAGTTTTCTCAGCTAGACAGCTCAGGAGAAGGGAAGTCTGCCTCTTTGATTTGTTTATTTTGATATATCAGAGGTGTCCGTGGGGGTTCGAGAGTGGGCAAATGATGAAAGCACTATCAGGCTGCCACAAAGCAATTTCCGTTCCTTTTGTAGGTGCATCAGGATGCTGCATGCACATAGGCAAAGAACAGAGCTTGCCTTGAGACAGCATGAAGCTGCTTTCGTGATTTTAACAAAAGGCCTCGGATCCTGCATATGCCGCTGAGTATACTAATAGCCTTTTTCAATTAATGTTATTCATATTGATTTTAAACACTCTTCACAGATTTTTAAAAAATCTTTGTAGCATTTTTTAAAAAGTACAGTTCCCAATCAAAACATGAGGAAAACTAACCCAAACATACAGTCACAATATTTAAGAGAAAAAGAATAAACATCAAAACACAAAGATCTATGAAACAAGCTTTGAATGCATGTCAAACACTGAAAAAGAGACTTTGGTATATCTCACAAGAACAGAAAACTTAAGGAAGTTAAACTTGTTCTTGTCATAAATCAGATTATTCATTAACTAAATTTCATCTGTTGTTTTCTAAGCATAGCCAGTACATGATGTTCAGTTATTACCATGCTTAGTCCAACTTATTTCTATAATAGTTCCTTAATTTACATCATTTTCTATCACTCTTTACTTGGGTTAATTAGATAAAATCAAAATAGTTTGATACTAATATCATAAAGCACAGAGATCCATACTCCTTGCTCCCTATTGAGCCTAACTTGTTGAAGATCACGGGTCACTCTTATGAAGAAAAATATTAGGAAAACATTTATGGGATGAAAAATTTCTTTGCATGCACACTTTTTCTTCCTACAAAACTGGCAAAGCAGATAGTATCTTTTAATAAAGTGCCCTTTGTGAAAGACACATCATGATAGAGAGTACAAGAAATAAGTTTTCATTAAAATGATAATGGAAGAATAAAGTTTTAACACTATGCTCCACTGGGCATAGCTTGGGTCTGATTCCTTTAACAGCAACTTCTAAGAAACTGTAGTTACTTGAAGCTGAACTGGACTTTGAAACAGGAAACAAGCTTGACTGTGCATTGGGAGAAATGACATAAGAAATTAAGGGTGTAGACTGTTTTTGCTGAGCAATTGCCAGTGTAATACTACAATAATTTGATGTTATTTATATGACTATATTTATTTGCTACCTTGACAAAGAAAATTCCTAGAACCTGAACTTTGCACAGTGCTACTCCACTGTATGGCCAAGGGTGCTTCACAATTTGATGCCATCCAAATGAGCTAGAATTAAATGCAGTATTCCTGAGAGCTTGAGAGATCAAGTTCATTATTTATTTTAAAAACTCAGTTATTTTATTTTAGCTCAATGTATTTAACATGATTTTTGTGACAGTAAAATGAACAACCAAGAAAGGATTGTTATGTAAGCACCTGGAGAAAAATCTGACCAATGTTTCTTCCATAATGATTCTATTTGGAATTAAGGAAAACATAAAAATTAATCTTATGGGTATTATTCCTGAACAGAGAAAGGGGAGTTCTGATGTCTGTAATCAAAACAGTAGATTCTTGCAAGACATGATGTCTGTAATCAAAACAGTAGATTCTTGCAAGACATGTCACTTGTCCCTGGTAGAACTGAAAAAGATTCAGAAAAGGGGAAGTCAATTGGAAGAGCCGGAGAACTTAGAGAAAACTAAGAAAACATAGAAACTAGTGGTTCTATGATGAACCATTCTAATACCTGAAAGGATTTCACACAAAAGACCCATCCAGTTCCCTATAATCCCAGACAACAGGAAATGTTCTGATGAATTTGTTACAAGAAGTCAGATTCTGCTCAGATGTTAAGAGAAAAAACACATTTTAAACAGCAAACAGTTTAATGCTATAGCTACTTAGCTGGAGAGATGGCATAAACACCTTTGTCAAATGTATTCAAGCAGAGACTAAAAAAAAGAACACACACAACACGGAAAATATGTTGGGAATCTGAATTCAAATGTGGCATATCCAACCAGTTTGTCCGCATATCCTTCTTCCCAGGCTTCTCTGAGCATTAATGGCCATGACTAGCAGTCTTGACTTTTCCTCCACTGACTCCCTTTCTAATGCACCTCTATCTAGAACATGTATAGATCTAACAAGCATGTGCACAGAACATGTGACAAATCCTTATCTACCTATATTTGACTGGTCTGGGCAAGTGAACAAGAAGAGCAAGGAGAAAATTATTCTATTTCAGTTGTACCAACTGGGTTTGCATCAAGAAAAAACTAAATTTTCCCACCCAAAACTGCAACCCTGCCATTAAGAATTTCTGGACTTGTACATTTGCAGACCTATTGAATTTATCAATATGACATTGAAATTATGTAATGGAAGAAGACAAAAAGTTAGATATGGGAGAAAGAGAGTAAGATAGGTTAATTTTACTACATATGTTATTGCTGCTTATTTGTTGACAAAGAGAACTAGGACACAAGTATACTCTGAAGAATTAGATCTTTTTAAATTCAGCTTTTCCTGACATTCCTGAAGTAGTTTTGCTTACATCTGTTCAGCAGAATATTTCATTTGTTGTTCTCAATCCAGTCTGTA
The DNA here is from genome assembly GCA_017656035.1 of Myanophis thanlyinensis. Classification (NCBI taxonomy): domain Eukaryota; kingdom Metazoa; phylum Chordata; class Lepidosauria; order Squamata; family Homalopsidae; genus Myanophis; species Myanophis thanlyinensis. The sequence goes on along the minus strand of JAEANM010011564.1, from coordinate 10,827 downwards.
TTTTTCATGCACTCGGTGATACAAAATAAATCTTGCAGACTGTATAAATTAAAGCTCTGACTATAGTTCAGGAAAACAAAACGATAGCTAGTACAAACATTAGCACCAGGGAGCAGCAGTATTTTTAGGGAGGCGTGTATATTTAAGGCTTATACCATTTAGTGAAATTTGGGAAATGCCAAATTATGCTTTTTAGACTATTTAGCAGCTTAACAAAAATCTCATCTGGCAATGTTGATAGATTCTTTGTGCCTGCCACAGATTTCAGATATAGAGTGCACTTTGCCGCAATAATTGCTCTGGCTGTCCATTCCACCCATCAGATGATAGAAAACTATCAATCAGGCTAAATGCAATGTGAGAGAAGTCTCTTTAGCCAATTAACTGGTAATGAGAACATTAGCCACATATCTTCTCCAGAGGGCACCTTAGCAATTCTAGGAGAGCCCACAAGGATGACAGTTCTATCTTTATGAGTAATAGTGATCATATGATACCATAAGAATTCTATGCTGTTATATAAAATTCTAAGCCAAATGATCCATTTCATACTCTTAAATATTTTAAAAGCTATGGATGATCTTATATTTGCCTCAGCTTATTTCTGTCTAGATATTAGCACTCTTGCACCATTCTTGCACAAACAGTATTCAAACCACTTCAACATTTTCCCAGATGCAAATTGCTATAAGTTATCAAATCATTTCTTCTTCTGAGGTCAATTCTATCATTTTTGCTTTTTCCCCACTACAGAAAAAAATATCAATATAATTTTCATCTGGAAAAGGAAAATTTAACTCTGTTACTAGTTAAATGCAACTAGTGGAAATTCCTTCTTATGCTAAGCCCCTTCCAAATGTATCCAAAATACATTTATGTTGGATAAAACATGGATGTGTAAACAATGAAATAGTAATGTAAAAGAAATCACCAGAACCATGAAAAAAATAATTCAAACAAAACCCAATTGCCACTTCAGCTTAGTGCCATATTTAAATTATATTTCTCATCTGTTGGAGTTCATGCCATTTGCGCAAAAGGAAACAATGTCTTTTCTGCTAGTGAAAATCAGTGAAGTGACAAAACCAAATGCCATCTTCGATCTATTGGTTAAGTTTCACCATCTTACAAGATTGAGAAATAGAATTAAAGAATTCAATCATTTGAAATTAAAGTTAATTTAAATTAATCATCTGATGGGAAATAGCAATATTAGTTTCCTATAGTTTTGGTTTATTTCAGAAAAACCAGATTCTTGAACTTTAGACAAGAAATGAATTGTAATAATAGAGACCAATTTGAACAATTTTAGGAATAAACAAACTGGAACAAGTGCACACACGAGAATGTATACGATACAGAGATATCCTTCCTGAATTTGATTTTTGTAGTTATTAGACTGCCAACAAAATCAATGAGCAGGATCAGGTGGCTTTTTTTCATTTATGGATATGCTTGGCTTTCGAATGATGCTCCACTTCAACGAGGATAAAAAATATATATATTTACTATAATTTATTTTTTTAATGATGTATAATATAGAGTAATTTCTGACATTGACGTGCTAATAATTTGGGAACTCAATGGTTTGGGGGCTACATGCAGATCTTGTTCTCAGATTGTGGACTCCAGGCCTACAGCTGAAGATTCTCTTCACATAGATAGTTTGCATGTTACAGCTTTGAATGTCTCAAGGTTTAAATCCAACACTGACTCAACTCACAGATTCTGCAACTAAACCTAATGAAGCTTTGATTGAAGATTAAGTAGACTGGCCTGTGAATGATTTTTTTTCCCTATTGAGGTTAAAGTGTCTGTTCTCTGAGATAGACATAGTAAATGTCCTGGATATGTGTTTTCATCTCTGAAAAGCAACTAATTTATGAGTGAGGCCAGACCTTTTGTCAACTTGTGTCTGGACAGAGCTGTTTCTTTTTCCAAAATTACAATGATAGATATATACATTTGGTTGCTAGCATAGCTAATAAAATCCAGCTCTAATGTTGTAGTGAGAAGTTTTGTGAAGAGCTAATGTTTTCCAATAACATTTAAATATTTGTAAATGGTCAAGTCAGATTCCAGTGCTAAAATGATTCTTACATATGTCGGTCCCAGGAGATCTTATAAATCAGGCGGTTTGGATAGAATTCCGCTTACAGAAAGATGGATATGCATTCACACATCTCATATTCTCAACAAATGATCATGCTTAGCAGGCAGTTCTGATTATTTAAAATCCTGAAAACAGATATTAAGTTCCATGAATGTTCATTATTGAATATAATCAGAGCCACCTATCTATCAGTTGCAGCTGAAGCACAAATAGCTTATGCAGTAATACTTATTTGCAAGTCCAGAATAGAATAGTTGAAGAAGACTTCAATGATTTAGCATGGCCAAAAATATGTCTAGATCAAAACCTCAGAGAAAGTGTGTGTAAATATCTGGAACAAACTGTTATAAAACTACCCTATTGTTACCTAAATTAATATTTAACGCAATTTATCCTGTAGAAATGGACCAACATTTCCACATAGTGAGAAAAGAGACAGTGAGATTGCGATCACACAAAAATAATTGGCTAATGAACCTGGCTTAAGTGAACAGATATACTGTATAGCTATTATATACAGAATGATACTAATCCAAGGACAGAAGTAATCATCGCAAAAAACAGCTAAGGGTTCAGCTTCCTTCTACCATACTTCCTCTTCAATGTAGGACCCAGCCCCCACTATGCTAAAGGGAAATAGACTAATTTGAGTTTTGCTTTGTTTGAGTTATTCTACATCCAAGCTATTCTGGAAAAAAAGACAAGGCTATCACAGAGCAAAAGGAGATTGTTTGGAAGCCCTCTTTTGAACCATGTGATTTCACTATATTATAATTTTGCACTCTTAACTGAATTATATAAAGTCCTTTTAAAAAAAAATAGGACAGGGTCTGAGTGATGTGTCTGAGTAAGACTGAATGAAGCAGAAGGGATTAACAAGTGGGCTGATAATGAGAAGTGGCAGGGAATCAATAAGTCCAGTTCCAAGGGTGAAGTGATCTGATAAAATGCACCTTAATGTGAATACTATGAACTCAATAAAATAGGAATGAAGGAATGCACTAATCAGATGATTAAAATCTATTTTTCTAACTGTTGTTTAAAAATATTATTCATTTCTCCATTTCACCTCTCATTCAGCCCTGTTATATTTGAAACATGCAATGAATTTCAGATGGAAAATCTTCAAAAGTGCTTAGATACCATGGTGACAGGCACATTATAAATACCATGAAATAGAGAAAAGGAGATGAGATAGAGTTAAGCACACAGTGGATTCCACGTAAAGATATTAAAATAAAGCTAAAAACAATTATAGGAGTGCTTTGCAATATAGCAAAGCTTTAAGCAACTCCCTCACCCCCACCCCTTAGTTCCAGCAGAGAAACCATCCAGTTGCAAGCAATCTCATTTTAACAACCCTGGGATGGCTTCATCAGTCACTCTGTGCAACATTTCTATAGGGAAACTTTTGTAGCTTTACAAAGGGAAGCGCCATAGACCAAAATTTCTAATGCAAAGATTTTTCATTGTGGGGAAAATTCACATAATTTATTTAAAAGGCAAATTCTGAATAGGTTTGCCTTTCTGAACGTTTTCTCCTTTTGACCTCCTAAATAATGATGCCACTAATTGGAGGATGACAGTCTTGTTACTGCTGTTGTGATACTAATGTATAAGGTTCATGTAGTTACAATCTAAATGTAGAAAAATGGAAGTGGGATACAAGGAAATAATGAATCCATCAAAAAAGAAGTTGGGATCTGTTTATACTGTAGCTTTCAAGATCGCTGTAATCAGATCTAGAAGAGTAAGTGACTTCCAATTATGTAATAAGAACAACTTTTTAAAAAACACATTTTCTTGTATACCACTTGGGGAAATGTAAATTTTTCTGTGAAATAATTTTGGATCTGCTATTACATTTTTCTTTTACTGAACTAATATTCAGAAATAGCCTATTCTTTAATTTTGGGCATTGGTTTTTATTTGATAAATTTATATCTTTAATAAAAATCAAAAAATTTGCAAAGCAGAATTTTTTTCCAAAATTTAACTTTATGCAGACTCAAATGTTTTAACCCTAGTCTGAAAGAAGTGGTAATAGCCAGCCATTCACAAAATGGCAGCAGGTGTGATCAAAACCAGAATATAAAATAATTCCTGCAGAAACATTGAAACATTAATCATTGAATAAATTAACTTTATACACTTTTAAAATGTTAACATGTTAAAAAAAAGCCTGGATCCCTCACCTGACTCTTTAGTAGCAAAATCTTGTAGCTATTCATTCTACTGAATCCAATGTATCTTACTCTTATATATTTGAGTGCAGGAATAAAGCCTAAAAATACTAAACACCATCTTTTAAAGTGAAATAAAAGGTTGATTATACAAGTTGTTTAATAACTGCAGGAGTTGGACAACCTCTCCAGACAAAAATATTTGGTATTTCCTGATTCATGTACAGCTGTAGACTTAATTGTGACAGTCTTCAGGATTTATTTTATTTTATTTAATGGGAAGAGTTATGCAAGTCTTTTAAATAAGTCTGGATATCAGGTTGTTAACGAGTTAATGGAAAGAGGTCCAATATAACAACAATCTACGTTACATCTGCAATGGGCAGTTATGTTTTTTGGGAGAGAGAGATTAAAATCATGGAATCTCCAAATTATGCTTTCCAACCTTATTGGGAAATTACTGAATGATAGAATGACTATATACCAGAGAATTTTTTTTAAAAAAGATACAACCTAGTCCTCAACCTAGGACCATAATTGAGCCCAAAATTTATTTTGTTAAGTGAGACACTTTAAGTGAGTTTGCTCCATTTTATGACCTTTCTTGCCACAGTTGTTAAGTGAATCACTCCAGGTGATAAGTTAGTAACCTGGTTGTTAAGTGAATCTGGCTTTCCCATTGACTTTGCTTTTCAAAAGGTTGCAAAAGCTGATCACATGACCTTGGACACAGCAACAGTCATAAGTGGGAACCAGTTGCCAAGTAACTGAATTTTGATCACATGATCATGGGGAGGCTTCAAAGGTTGTAAGTGAAAAATAGTCATAAGTTACTTTTTTCAATGCCGTTGGAACTTTGAATGGTCACTAAATGAACTGTTGTAAGTCAAGTGCTCCCTACATTTGGTCAATGGAATTATATCTTGTTAGCACTAAAAATAACTGAATCAAATGGACAAAAAAAAGCAAAAGTCTTTCATTATCATCAGGTCATTGTCATGCCCCTGCAGTCCTTGGTTGCTAAATACGTATAAAACAAAGAAGTGCACATCACCATTTGGCAAAAATATTGCTTGCCATACTTTGAAAGAATGTTTTGCTACTTTGAGAGTCCATTTCTTGATTTGCAAATCTTCAGTAGTGGAAGAGAGTTGGTGGAAAATTGGACTAGTAGCTCCTCAGCTATTTGGGGACACCAGCTCGTCATTAAATATAAGGTGTAGCAATAATGCACAGTGCAATAACAGTAGCCTGGGACATTAACAGTAGGCATTCTCTGCAACTGTCTATTCAGCAAGTTCAGTCAACAATGAAAGGGCAAGGATTGCTGGTGGACATGTCGGGAATCAAAGGCAAATAAAACATGGAAAGAATAACCTATCTGCCATTTTGATGAAACAGTTAAATTGTGCAGTATGATAACTAGCAGATCAGGAAGCAATATTTACTCTTCAAGCAGAGGCTAGTTCTGTCATGGATGCTTAAATTGTATTCCTGACTGAGCAGGCAATAGGACCTAATCGTCTATATAGGTTTCTCCAATTCTATGACTGTACACGGAAATAAAACAACCTTCTGCATCCTCAGAGAAACTATGGTACATGCTGATCCTCCTCTAATTTATGCTTATTCCAGATCTCAATCTTATTGATTCTTAAGAGATGGAGACAACAGTATAACAAATACAGTGGAGATTTCCTCCTGTTCCATCTATTCCATTTATCTACTGAAATAGATTGTACATGATACACTTATACCTTAAGTTTTTATAAAGAGACAAAGCAAATGCTTTTGTTTTGCCTCTTTATAAAATGTAAGGCCACAAAAACTTTTAATAAGTAATTAACATTAATTATATTACAGATTATCTTTTTTGAAATCTGTAAATGAAAAAGCACAAATTTAAAGTTTTCAAAAAAACAGAAATTATGCAAAATAAATTTTGGCACATGCCTGACATTAATTGAATAGGTTACTGTGATAAAAAAAAGTAAAAACATTTATGTAATCTTTTTAGCTAGATCCTCAAGTCCTCCAAAATGAAATATCAACAAAGTTGTAGAGTTAATAGCTTCTTCTTTAACAACTAGGCAATTCATCTCTTTTTTAAACAAGAAGATCTCATTTTTTCTATTGTACAGAAATCACAGAGAATTTCCACTAAGAAATGAAGCTTTGGATAGCAAAGAGTATAGAATTGGGTTTTGCTTTTGAAAGAATACGTTTTTGCATTCCTTTTCTTCAGCTTCCATTGTGTGCTCAAAGTATTAATCAATAAGAATAGTTTTGGAATCATAAACTGAAACATTAAGATGTGAGATAGTTAAATGAATTTATACATGTGAACATACATACAGACAGGATTTCACAATTCACTGCTGATATATCATAGAGAAGGTGGACTGACAGTCAGAAATGAATGGAACTCTCCACTTTATATTGCCAGCATGGAAACAGTCAAGGGAGGAAAAGAATAATAAGGTGCTAGATTGGAAGATAAAAAGACTTGACTTTCATTTGGCTTATGTTTGCGCCATATGTCTACTCATAGTTTACAGAAATATGAAGATCTCTTAGTACTGTGTCACCCTCCACAGATCTGATAAAGCACACAGGAGCAGATTTTTTCCTGAATATTACCAGCGCACATAATAAAATCATACTTTTTCCACATTAGTTGTTGGAATGAAAAGGTTACCACTAAACCCTGTTTCTAATTGTGACCAGCTTGCTTCAAAGCATCTGGCAGTAAGTTATCGCTTTCCTACATATTGAATAACGAACATTTTGTACTAGTTCTTGTTCCATCTGTAAATTTGTGCTCTCACTGTCCTGCACAAAGGATAGTTCTAGTCAAAGGCACTGTAAATCCATAGAATTTACTTGCCCTACATCCATCGGATACGACTTGGGAGGTGGAGGAAGAAGTCTGTATAGTCTCTGCCAATTACTCTGCCTCAGAATGTCTGGAATACACGAAAATCATGTCCCTAAGCCAAGTCCATAACAACAATAATAACAACTGCTGCAAAAGCAAAGCCAGGAAAAAACAATCCTACATCATTTCACTAATTAGAACTTGGAATACCAAAAATGAGGGGGACATTATACATTCTCTTTCCTGGTGTATGTAAAAAAGTACTCCAATACCCTTTTCATACAGAAAAAAAGGCATTTATTCCCCAAGAACCCATGGCTATTAGGAATTACAGCTCACATTTTTCCCTTCTGCCTAACCAATTCCCTTTGGAAATGATGGGAGGGGAGAGCGAATGAAACAGACAGCTCCTCTTTCTTCAGCTTTTAACAGCTTTGGGAGGTCAGGATGCGATTGGTTCAGCTTTATGTGCGATACGGAGCTGTTCACTTAGCAACAGCAAGCAGAAGAAGCAGACAGCCACACCACCTGGCTCAGTGAGTGCTTAAAAGATTTGCTCTCTTCCTGCACAGAAACAGCTCCCTCTAAGAAATGCTTAACCCATCTCCTGGGGCATCGGTGAAGAATGTGGTGATCACCACCTTCCATTACCACAGCCAGGGAAAGTTACTTCAATTCCACATTTATTAATAGAAATACTTAATCAAGGCCTAATGATAAAAGAAAGTAAATTGGCAGGGCACATTTTTAACATGAGTTGCAAAACATGAGATTTTATCATGGAAAGAGGAAAAAAGGGCATGTTAGATAGATTATGGTAAAATGGTCGCTAAGATTTCTGTTCCTTCACAGATTCCTTACCATGTGCCTTTTCCAAAGCACCTTTTCTCCGAGGAAAAATATGGGAATTCTACAGATTTTAATCCTTTTTGTTATGATTATCATCTTGCAATTTGCAGCATCTGTCATTACATATGTACAGATTAAACTCTTGAGTTGTATTTTTTAAAAAAAGGTAAAATCCAAAATACAAGAAGCACAGACAGCCCTTAATGAATGGGTTCCAAATTTCTAAACAACACTGTCATCCCTATCTCAGCCATTACACTAACTAGACCAGTTTCTAACTAATTACCTGTCTGTGAGATTTCAAAGAAGGGAATCTAGCTTTAATTTATAAGTTCTTTCTATAGACTTGTATACCAAATTAAAATACGATTATTACCAGCTATTTTAGTTAAAGTAGTTTTATTTTTTCCAGATTATTATTCTAATGTCTGTATAGAAATTATAGGAGTACCACATATTTAAAATCATTTTAAAGAAAATATATTTGTGAAGAGTAATTATCAAGAGAAGAAACAATAGACATGATGTCAGGGATTTGTGATCAATGCATCTTGAGGATGCTAGGACATGGAAGCTGGCATATATGGACAAGAAATGTCTTCAAAGAGCAATGAAATAATCACAACTAAACACAAAGAAGTGTAGTAAACTTGCTGATAAAGACTTGTCCACACCACATTTATATTAATTTCTGCTAGGTAACTGAGTTATGATTCCTTCTTCGTTGCAGAGATGGCTACAGCATGAATAAATAACGAATGGTCCTTCAAATGCTAAACTACACTTCCCAGCATCCCTTACCAGTGGTCATGCTTCCTAATGTTATCATAAGTATCCTTACAGCAACCTTCCTGAATGTGGATCATTCCAGAAATGTTAGGCTACTCTCCCCATAATCTCTTATCATTGGTCCTATGTATATGAAGGGCATTTTAGTTATAGGGATAAAGCTTTAGGTTGTCCCACGGGAAGAAGAAATGGGGTTTCTTGGGAATATTGTTCATATTTAAATTTCGTTGTTTCTTATTATAACCAAATTATTAAGTTGTCTTATAACTATATATAAGTTATTATGTAAATTATAAAGAAATGAAATGAAAAATCATAGAAGATAATCAACTGGTATTTAAAATAAATAATTTTAAAAACTGATTTCACTTGTTACTTTTAAAAAGTAATCTTAATAACAATAAACTAAATCTGATGGAAGTATGTTACATTCTAACATTACAACAGCTTTACCAAACATGTAATATTTTAATACACCATTTTTCTGAAATGAAGTCTAATAATGCAGCAACACTTACTACAGATCTTACTTACTACATATATTACTGAACAGTTTACCTACAAATCAGGCAATATCTTCAAATAAACAATTGTACTTGCTATATTTGTATGTGAACATAAAAAAGCAAGTAGAAATTTATTTCTCAGTTTCCCAATCCTCACTCCAAGTGTACCTAATTATGTATAACAAAATGTAAAAAGGCTGTATTAGTGATTTAGGATTATGCTTGTTATTATGGAAGTTTTAGATACAGTATATGCTTTGCAAAGTAAACTCTTCCAGTTATTATAGCAATTAAATATAACATACTTTTATTCAAAAATCCTGGATTATTTTCAAAATGGAAATGTGAGATAAGACTATATTCCTATGTATATATTCTAGATGATAAATTCCAATGCACTTAAAATGAGTTACTTCTGCATAAACTCTGTATTTCATTGATTACAATTGTTGTCTTCTAGAATTAAGCCATTTGATTTAGGCCAATTATCCTATCAAAAGAACTATCATTTTACTATCTGTTTTTCTATGTCTTGCTGTCTTATGTTGACAGAAATCAATATAATAAAAGAACATCAATAGCATCCATAAAACATAATAACTTATCAACAAAGAAATATTAAAATGCATCAAAATCAATTAAGTATGGAATATAACCAGATCACACATTAAAAGGCTAGGTGACTAATAAGCTCTTAACTTTTTATCTAAAGCAGAGGTGTCAAACTGGTAGCCCATGGGCTGGATGCGTCACATGCAGGCCAAACCCACCCCAGCTCCACGAATGGGGGGGGGGGGGAAGGAAGGGTCCTTGGTGCTCTCTGAGCTTGGTTGTTTTCTTGCAAACATGTTATCACCCAAACTAGGTAACTTCATCAGTTACTATCAGAGCATAGGCCCTGTCTGTACATATTTTAACTGTTGCTCCAGAAGCTGACTAGCACTGATGATGTTACCTAGTTTAGGTAATGAACCATTTGCAAGAAAACAACCAAGCTCAGAGAGCACCTTTATCATTTCAACCCTGAGCTACAAATATTCTCCTTTATCAGTATCAACTTACATTCATGTAGGAGTCTCTTTAGTTTAGCATTCTCCAATTTCTGTGGGAGGTGAGTAAATTTGAAATGTTGATATCATGTAGGCATTCTTACAAATTAGCTGCCTTGTGGGATGAGTATGTTCCCTGGAACCTCCTGTTTCCTCAGGATGCTCCCTATCAAGCTTCCAGGATATTTTTGTCTTTTTTTCTAGATTGGGAATGGTAAGAAGAATGAATATGGTCATACCACTAAACAAAGGACTATTATCAATAAATGTCCTTCTTGGTGATTTATAAAAAAAAGCTGTTGGAAAAAACTGAGAAAGTCTCCACCTTCAAATACGGACATATAATTTGGTTTGGGGGTTTTTTTTTTGTTTTTTTTTAATTTTTTATTGATAATAACAACAAAACCTAAACAAAAACAATAGAAACAATATTTCACCCTGTGCTATACATAAGAAAGAA
>JAEANM010011563.1:0-14307 GCA_017656035.1 Myanophis thanlyinensis | reverse complement strand
CGCCCCCCCTCCTCTCCCTCTCCCTCCCCCTCTCCTCCCACTTCGTCTTTACTCCTCACAGTGACTATTTTCTTGCCATAACAGAATGGGACAAGTCAAGTGTGGCCAATAAAATATTCATCTCCCTTGCTTTTTTAAAAGGCTCAGAAAGGGCTTAGAACTGAGCGTCCATTATTTAGGACTTCCCATGCATTATGTGATTGCTTCTGGGTTAAAAAGAAATAAAAAGGGATGACAAAGACACTTGCCTCTTAATTAAGAATAGTGTTGTTGGGCAAAGATGCCCAGGGAACATATGTGATCCCTCCTTATCAGTAGTAACAGAACATTTGAACATGACACCCATACACAGGTTAAATTTCTGGGTCCTGCACTGCACAGCTATTTCCATAATTCCACACAAACTGGCATGTTCAAAGCACAGGTGGTTGAACATGGACCAGACATTTGAGAGACAACCAACCACAGGCTATCTAAACTGGTTTACTGATAAATTGAAAGTCCAACAACTTTCTCTTTCCTAAGTAAGATGTTTATTAACTAAAAGAAAAAAATCTCAAATAAAAGACATTTTAGATAATAAGTGTGCTGAATTTTACACATGCTGTCAAATTATATTCCTGCTTAATGCAATTGTAGAATAACAGTACACATAATCCTGACCATTTTTCTCTGTTTTCCGCATTCTCAAAGCAGATGTCCATAAAGTACAAAAAGTTCTCAGTTTATGACCATTTGTTCAGTGACTGTTCTGTTTGAAGTTATGATAGCCTTGGGAAAAGTGCTTTAAGTGCCCATAAAGCACTTCTAGACAAGCACTTCTGGATGTGATAAAATGCACCCCACCAACTTCACATGACTACATTTTGGGCTCTTGGCAATGGATTCATATTTACAAACGGTTGCAGTGTCCCATAGTCACATGTGTATTCATGTGACTATGGGGCATTGCAACCGTTTGTAAATGTGATTATAAATTGCAATATTTTTTTTACTGGTTTCTGGAAAAAAAATCATTTGGGATAATAGATTTGCTTAATTACTGCATGATTTGATTAAACGTGTTCTTGATTTGGACTTACAACCAAGTGATTGTGCTTAATAAACACAATATAAATATAAATAAATAAATAAATCCGGTCTAATCACATGAGTGCCTCAACTTATAACCACAACAACTTATGACCAAAAATCTGGTCTCAATTGTGGTTGCTGTAAATCAAGTAAAGAGCTTTTGCTGTCATTGTATGGTTGCACGCATGCATAGATAGTTTTTATTTCCTTGTCAGTACCTTTATACATGTCAGTACCATTATAGTCCATTAATGCTTCCTGTTGACACCCCTGATTTTTTGCTGTCAACACCCTGCCATTCTGACTTTTCACACTTACCCGCCAACACTTGTAAACTTTCCTCCCTATTTCAGTAGTACCAGCCACCTTCCCAGTCCAACAGTGAAGGAAAATAGCCAGAGGGAGGTGTAATTGATGGCAAGAAGTATTATGCCCTTCCCTATATTGCAGACCCTATTATACTCATTCTTGGGCTTTGGGGGCTTTGCAGCTGTTTTGATTTGTCACCTCTTTCTTTGATCATGTCTGTCATCTCCCACACACACTACAATTAAAACTTTTCCAAAATCTTTTCTCTTTTACACAGCAGTGGAGGAAAAGAACACAGAGTTTCATGCTTTCAAAATACTGATCCTTTGCTCACATTTTCCATGTTTGCAGAAAGAAACCTCTGTTCCACACATTTCACAATACATGAGTTTCCCAAATCAAACTTTCTCAGGGTAGGTCTTCAAGTCTCTAGGGATCAGAGCTGCAATTGCTTTTGAAACTCACAGTCTTTTCCATCTTCTGTTTCACTATATTCAACACATAGCCTTCATCTTCTAAGTGCCATCTGGCTCTGTGGACCTTAAAGGGACACTACCGGGATATTTTCAGATGGAGCTTCATTGTATAGTCACTCTGATTTACGGTATATGCAGAATTTTGCAGTTGTCTCACTTTTGTGATCTTCCTGCATTTTCTAATATTTGTTTCATTGTTTTCCTTATAATACCAAAAAATTTAAGAAGCAGAAAGTAGGACAACTTCAGAAAAAAATCTATTTTAGGCAAAAACAAGAGGGGTCCTATTGATTGATTGATTGATTGATTGATTGAGTGATTGATTGACTGACTGTCTGACTGATTGCCCATGTCAAATACAGGTTAGCTGACAGTAATTAATATATTTTTAAAAAATAATAAAAACGTATATATAAAAACAATTTTGAAAACTATATACAAGGAGGCATCCTTCTTCCTATATTGCCTTCTTTTCCACCTTGCTTAGTCAGATGAGTGAGCTGGATATGTATGTGAGAGTATTTTCCAGGAGGAGACTAGAAAATATATTTTTATACTCTTAATGTAAAGGGTCACATTAATAAGACTCAAAACCTATTGCTTTTAAATGGAAAACATTTCCCAACTGAATACACTTGTAGATACATGGAACTGACCTTCCAGAAATTCTGGCAATGCTGATTGTGAATTTTGGAATTTGCAATCCAAAGATACCTAGGTTTCAGGTTGAGGAAGACCAATACACTTTTTAAAAAAGTTAATTTATAAAGACCTCTAAGTTGATTCTAGCTTGCTTCTTTTTGCAGTCTATTTGGATGTGGTAAGAGTAAAATACAAATGTCCATTAGTGACTCTCTTCTAAGTTGTTTAAAGCTTTAAACAACTCTAACTTGTTTAGAGCATAATAACAATACATTTGTTTTATTTTACAAATAAAATGCAATCTTCAATATAGGCAATATCAGTTGATGATCAGCATTTTTGCAACAGAAAAATAAATTGGTGGTCAGATTTGTATTTGTAAATGGTTGGTTAACTGTTTTTTTTTCTCTTTCTTTTCTCACAAATGCTGGATCTACTTTTGAGTTATTTTGTTTTCCAAATTTAAAATCTGTCTGCCTTTGAAAGTACAGTGGAATTAACATTTGTATAGGCATTGTATGGATTGTTGTGAGGTCACAGTGAAGACACCTACAATTGAAATTAGTAGTTCAAGAGTGGAGGGTTTTTTTTTTTTTTTTTTTTTTGAGGGGGCAGTTTTGTATTGTGTTATATTAGTATTCTCAAGATTTTTCTGCCTAATGAGATAAGACTTATTTCTAAAAAAATTACTAAACTGATTTCTTTTCAATTTGAACTAAAGAAGTATGCCTCTTGCTTTTTAAATTCTAGGGGGGGAAGCAAGAAGGAAGCATTATGTGCCAAAGAAGTATATTAGTTAGTGGACTGTAATAAGTTCTTGTTATATTTTCCCAATGAGGCTGAGAATAAAGTAGATTTTTCTCTGATCTGCTGCCCCCCCCCCCCCTTTTCTCCTTTGCCACCACCTCCTTTCACCTGCCTTTTCCCCTTTTGATGCAGAGTTAGATTAATTATAACTGGTCTTCCCCAGCTGGGTTGTTCAGGGGATGGGAAATACCCATTAACAGAAGGGTGGCATTTTATCATTCTGTCAGAAGCTGGTAGTATTGGAGGACCTCATAATTCTCCGCTTGGAATTTGCCTGCTTTTAAAAGGGGCCTGCTGAATTGGATAAATGAGTTTTTCTTATTTGGAGGCGGTGGAGTAAGGAGGGGCTGACAGACACCGCAGGAGGGGAGAATCCCTTGAACAAAAGCCAAAATATTTCATCAGAGACTATCCTTTAAAAAATGAGAAGAAAGGAGGAAGTGAATTGTACATGACAATAGCCCTCATAGTGCTTTGCTGAAGGAATACCATGCATGTGCTGATGAATTCCTGCTCTGAGTTAATGTTTATCATAGAAGGTTGGGAAGCTTATGTGTCCTGTTTCAGTTGGGATGGGGGTAGAGAATAGGGAATCTTTCCTGGTATTTGGCACAAAAAATATCATCTTTTCTTTTCCCCTCTTGGTATCTGGGTGGGGGTGTGAATATGAGATATAGTTTCTTCTTGGAAGCAAAGCAATGAGTTCTTTGGTTTTTGCAAATGAGCTCTGTATGTTTTATAAATGAAATCTGGAATTTTCTTCTGGAATAATTGAAGCAGCACAAAGATGCCTTGGAAATATTTATAGAATTCTGTGGCTCTTATGCTCATTTCTGGGATACCTAAGGGTCTAAAATACCTACAATATCAAGCCACTTTGAAGGCTAGTCATCTTTAGTGTTTTAATATACCGTATATATTTTTAAAAATGGATCTGATTATGTATGCCGTGTGAGAGTTTGAATTTGGAAAGCTCAATAAAAATGGTTAAGTAAGAGTTGTCCATTTTCTCAGTAGGTAGTCTTGCATGGATGCTATAATATGTTCTCAATGTTCTCTTAGCTTTAGATATTCTTGTAATCTGTCTCTTGCAATAAATGAGAATATTTGTAGCTTTGGATTGAAATAAGGGGTTGGTTGTTGGATGTGTTTTATTGCAGACGTTTCATTACCGGAAATAGATAGCATCATCAGTGCTAGTCAAACTAGGTAACTTTTTCAGTGCTAGTCTAACACTGATGATATTATCTAGTTTAGGTAATGAAATGTCTGCAAGAAAACCAACCAAGTTTAGTGATCACCAAGGACCACTAATCTCTTCGTTTAGTCCTCTATCAATTACATTTCCCTATTATTCAAATGGTCAGTATGGTCTTTTGATTTTTAAGTTATATTTTGTTGTAAAACTGCCTTGATTATTAAAAAAAAAATCACAAAAAAGAAAATTACTATAAGATTAGTGTAGTGGGTCTAGGGGCTGGCCTAGAAACCAGAAAATAGTGAATTCTAATCCTGCTTTAGGTTTGAAAGCCAACTGGGTGATTTTGGACCAGTCACTCGTTCTCAGCCCAACCCACTCACAGGGTTGCTGTGGGAAAATAAGAGAAGAAAGGATTATTATCTCTATCTGCTGCTTTAATTTATAAACTAATAAAGATGGGATTAAAAAATCAGAGTATATGCTCTTTTCTTGCATTTAATGCTTTATATAGTTTGATTTGTAGTCTGGCAAGGAATAGACAGTAGACAGATAGGCATTTAAGTTCTGTGTAATTCAACTGATAATGTCATAAGGTCTTCAATAGATACTAAGGTTAACTGCTGATATGTACTTTAAGCATAAGTAAGTTATGTTTTCGCCCTGCTCAAAATTTCCTGGTTCTGTTCTGAAGTGAAGTCTTGATAAGTATTTAAAAAATTCCACAATTCCTTTTGTATTCAAATTTTAAATGCCTGTTGCAACTCCATTTACAAACTTATTGAAACTCATCACTTCCCCAGATGACATTTTGGATAATGTTTCCTAGGTGATTTAGAGAAGCATGTCTTGAACTGGAGCAATTAATCTATGAAAGAGGTGTATAATATTTGTAGCTTTTTAATTTAAAATAGTGAGTACAGTGGGGATTGAGATTTTAAAAATGTATAGAATAGTATACAGTGACTAGAATCAATAGAATATTTTTTCTTGCTGTAAACATAGAGATTATCCAATTAAGCTAAAGTTTAAGAGATTGTGAAAGAATAAAAGGTTATCTTTTTTCACTTCAGAGTTCATGACTGTAAAATTTACTATCTCAAGATAGTGAGGGCCAGTAATCAGAATAGGTTTTAAAGGAGGTTGTATAATTTACAGCAAGTGAGAAGATCACTGGCTACACATCAAGATAGTTGCTTATTAGGACTGTAAACAGGTCAAATACCAATTTGCTGGGGAAAACAAGTGAGAAAATGCTACTACTGTAAATACATCTATTGCTTCTGGACTCCCAGTGGCATCTGGTTGACCACAGAGAAGCTAAAATGGGCTTTGGTCTGGTCCATCTTTTCTTATTTTTGAAGTTAGGTGAAGGGATAGAGATTGTCAATTTAGGGAATTTAAAATGGGTACATCTAACTGAAGCATAATTGGAAGCCTGTTTCAGAAAAAAGAACATTGATTTCAAGTGGAGTTTAGCTATTTTCAAAACATGCTTAAGCCGCCACAGCTTATTCAGAAAGCATTATAACTGAAAAATTAAATATTTAAACTGATTTTATTGAATTTGTATGTTAATATTATAATGCCTTCTATTTGGCATGTTGATGGCTGATTTGCATGCCAGGATACATTGCAGTTGTAAAGCATTAGACATGCATATATGAACCAGCCTATCTCCCAGACTTGGTTGATCATTGTAGTGGCCCATTATCTTTGTGACCTTTACCTAGAAGAAAATCTTTCCTTTCAGTAATCAGTGGATTTCCAAGGAGTAAACTTTATCTATGTTTTGCTTAGATTAATTTCTCTGGATTTTTATTTCACTTAATGCATGCAAACATCAAGACCTTGAGATTTATCCATGTGAGTTGACAATGCTGGTCTAGCCTTTATCATTGCATTATATAGAAAAGAAATCTCATCAATTCAATATTTTCTGCCCAATACCTTCTTTTTCTTTAATTTCCCCCTTCCAAAGATCTTAGTTCCACTTACTTCTTTCAGAGCCTTTTTTTTCAAGCTTTATTTTTTAATTTTTAAAAATGTTTTTTTGCAACAGCCTAAATTAGTCAAACTCCCACAGTAAACTGGAACAAAGTTTCTATACCTGTCCCCCACATTTCACACATTAGGATTCAGGATTTTGACTTTGCCCTAGTTATATATTTCAAATGGATTATAAATTTCAAATTTTGGACCTGATTCTCCCTCTCTACGTATGTGTACATGCCTGTACTGGTTGCTGAACACGTGGAGTTATGGCAGGTTTAGAAAATGTTGTTTGAACACAGTGAGAATTGAGTGGGTCCTGTCACATTCCCAAGCTTTATGAGTTGGTGAAAAAATGTTTGCCCATTCTCTCAGGGCTTCATGTGGATTCCACATCAATTAAATAGAAAGAGGTTCTATGCAAATTTAGAATAGTTATGATTCTGGAAAATGCAATGAAGTGGGAATCATTGGGTTTGTGGTAATCAAACTAATGAAAATTTAGTAAATGGAATTCCTTCAACTCCCAGCTCAGTTGCCAAGTAATTATTCATTTTGTGATTCCATAAGTTCATATATATGTAAAAGAAGTTAGAATAATTTTTAACCTATATTGTAAAATGGAGGGGAATTGCATGGGGATTGGAGGATTGCTATTGCTCTGAAAAAATAATGTCCTTCCTAAAATGAAGCCTCTGGCTCAAAAAATCACCATGTTTTCATACATGGAAAATGGAGTTGTCCAGATCCCAAATCTTTTGTTGGAGATAGGAATTCCAATCATAGAAGCAACAAATGCTTAATCATCATCATTGCTACCAATAATAACCTCCTTATATATATTTCCTCAATTTCCTAATTTTAACTAGGAATATGGCTTGGCAGTCTCTGAAAGTTTTTTTTCTATGTGACTTTAGTTAGTTAGAAATTGCACTATTGCTCCTTAACACACTTGCCTACCATGAGTGTCTATATACAGAAAATATGCCATCTTATTCCTATTTCCATGTGGTGAATCCCATTAGAATGTTCATATCAATCACCTCCAATGTTAAAACATGGATGAAAAGGTATAGTGTTCTGTTGGTATGCCTTTCCCATTGCCGTGCAATTAATTATGTTGTTGTTAGGCCATATATTCATTAATAAGCAGCCATACAATTACCAGTGTATTATATATGCACAGAAACCTTTCAAGTAAAGGGGTATCTTGGAGTACTCATGTTTTCCTCCTGAATGAAAGGATCCCTACAAGCATGTCTTTCCTTTTTCCCTCATGCTATAGCCTATTGTATTTTTGGTGTCTAAGGGTTTTTTGCTGAGTTCTGCTGTTATCGTTCTTCCAGAGCTTTTGCAATGTCAATGCAATGGAGAAGGTAGTGTAGGGGTTCTGAAACTTGAAAGAAGTCTGGTGAGCTATTTGAAGATTATTTGGCAGATTGTGAATTACAGGCAGCATGAGATTTCTGAATTAGCTAGGCCTGTAACAAAACTAGGAACTTGGAATTCTGCAGTCTTTCCTTTAGATTGATGTACATCTGTTGCTGACATCAGATTTGGTTCTCAACAACTAATTTCAGGTCCTGCTTCAAGAGACCACATGTCAACACGGTCCTTCTAAGCAGCACTAATATTGTTATTACCTGGTAGATGCGTAATTCAGACAACTTACTTCCTGCTGTGGAATACATGTAGTTCTTGACATGTTTTCATGCTTACAAATATTGTAGCATTCTCATGGTTACATGATCAAAATTTGGGCACTTGGTAACTGGCATGTATTTATAATGCTTGCAGTGTGCTGGAGTCATATGATCATCTTTTGCGACCTTCTGACATAAACAAAGTCAATGGTGAAGTCACTTAACTGTGTTACTAATTTAACTGTAAGTGATTCACTTAAAAACTATGAGAAAAAAGGTTGTAAAATGGGATAAAATTCACTTAACAACTGTCTTGCTTAGCAACAGAAATTTTGGATTCAATTCTGGTTGTAAGTTGAGAATTACCTGTGTCTTTTGGCTTCTTAGATCTCATTTTATGATATATGCTCTATACACAAAAAGTTTAATTTACTGATAAAGTATCTTTTTCTTTTTAACCTGAAAGACTAAAAATGTTATTTATGCCTAGCTGGAACTCAAGGTGCATCAGATTTTTAAATTATTTACATTGGTTGAGTTAATACAATCTGGTAAATTTTAAATCCAGGTTAACAATACATCATTGGCTATTTATTCTATTTACTTAGTGTGTGTCATATCATTCATGAACTAATAATATAAATTAATATTTCAACTAGATTAGTAGAACCCAATAAAATATAAATGTTAAAAAAATCTATGTTCAAATGTCAATGTCTATGCTATCTAACCATTGAAGTACAGCATTGTTTATATTAAAAAAAATCAGATACTGGACTGTTATATGCCCTCAGCTTATAGCTGGTCATGATGTGATCTATGATTTGACATAAAACCCTGCAATCATACCGAGGAGAGGATACTGTGCCCCGTTTATACAGAGAGTCCTGGCAGATGCCATGTGAGGTACAAATCTATTCAGAATTGTCAATGCTGAGGTGGTAATTCAGTCTAACACCTTTTTTGTGGGATCATTACCATGTCTTCCTATAACTGGGTATCCATTGATCCATTTGGCTTTCTGTTGGGAATTGAGTTAAAATTGTTGGGAAGATATTGTGCAAGTGCCAGTGGGAGATTTCTTGATTTGAGTCTTCTTGCTGATAAATAAGGATGGTCCTCATGCACCGGTAGGACTGATTTTTTTTCATAGGTTTTCTGTATTCTCTCATTAGTGCATCTTGCCTTTGTAAAGCTAAAGGTTCAGAACAGGAAACCAGCAAGTTGGAGTAGCTTTAATATGTGTGCTTATAATCCTCATGGTATTGTTGAATCCGACTCTTAATTTACTAGTATGGCAGCTGTTAAACCATATAGGGGCAGAGTATTCTGCTGCAGATTTGACCAACCCTAGGGCTGATGACCTGAGTGGGGCAGAAGAAGCTCCCTATTTAGTTCCAGATAATTTCTGGAGTATCTTTTCCTAGTATTGACTTTTTCCACCATATTCTCTAGAAGATAGTCCGGTTCAATATTACTCCAAGGTATATAACCTTATTGGATGATAGAGGAGTAAGGTTATTTAAGTAGACCTTCAGACTTTGTATGTTAGTTTGTTGTTAAGATGGAAGCACATAGTTACTCTTTTGCTGGCTAGGACTGATCCTTCCGTCAGTGAAGAATTTTCCAAGATTTTAAGATCTTTGGACAGGAGCCTATCAGCCACCTTTGTTGTGAAATGAAGTTTTCACTCAGGTCCATTGTTTAAACAGGTAACCTCCATGTGTTTTTCTTGTACCACTATGGGCAAATCATCAGCAAATCCAAATTTGCGTCTCCAAATCATCATCAGTGAATCCAAATTTGCATCTCCTTATCACCAGCATATCTCATATATAGTGTTGGTGCCATTACAGAGTCTTATGGGAGGCTGTTGTTTCATCTTCTAACCTTACTTATGTTGTCCCCATTATCATCTGAAAGGACCCATCACTCAGCAACTGCTGGCAGCCAGATTACTTTGTAGGCTTTTTGGCTTTCAAAGACATGGCAACGAAAACATTACTGTTATATTCACATGACATGCTATCTTCCCCCAATAAATTGTGAACACATAGTTCCTATAATTATGCTGAGGCAATAGGTGGCTTCCTGTAGCCCCCTGAATCACAAATCGCTCATCTTGTTTTAGTGTTGTCTATAGTGAATCTCTTCTGTGAATCGCTTTAGCTGCTATCTATGGAAAGGCTTTGTGTTTCGATCTTCTAAATTAGTTTTAAGAGTCAGTTTTGAAATTGAGAAGATCAAAACCATTGTGTGTCTTCTCTTTCTCTTTGATCATGCAATATCATTTTCATCTTTATACTGTGTTGCCTTTTAATAGAATTCTCCATTTCATTTTACTCTCCTTACAGATTGGCCTGTAAACATGGATTCAAAGAGCTTAGCATTTTAAGATACTTAGCGAGGAATAGCATTTTAGAAATGAGTATGCAGATATTGAAATTGGAATCCACAAGCATTTTTGAGGAGATGTTGAAATTGGGTATGTATGTGTATACAATATGTTCTGTGTTTTAAATAGGAATTGTGCATTAAAAGAGATTGTGGAATCATAGTTCAATACTTCTGGAAGGCATCAAAGCTGGAATGGAAATAAATCACTAACTCCTCTCTGAGAACACAATACAACAATTAGGTTGTTTCGTAAATTGAACTTCGACTGATTCTGGCATTCCTTGCATCAGTAAAGTCAATATTAATTTTCAGATGGATTACAATTTAAAGCATGCTTGTAAAGCATGCTTTAAATTCATTGTTAAAAATAATCACATATATGAACATTCTCACACATGAAAGAAGCTCAGAGGTAGATTTCATATCATTTGTTGAGCAGTCTTGTGATGCATAAATATTTGTTGCGAATAAAGTCTCATTGCGTGCAAATAGTTCTGCTTTTGTGTGGAGATCTCACCAGGAATTTTGGGAGTTGTAATCCTAACACATCTGCAGGATATCAGTTGAAGAGTGAATTACACAACTTGCCACATCAACCATTTCTCATGAGTGGTGAATAGAATCTATTTGTAGAGGCTGAGTGCCCAGTGGAGTGAGAGGGATAAAGAGGATTGTTAAAGCTGAAGTAGTACTGCCTGAATGAGGCCTGGTCTGTATATACTGTAAAATAAAGAATGAACTTTCCAGAGTTAAAAACAACAACCCTCTGTAAAACAAACTTAACAGGTAAAGAGGATTTAGTCTGCTCATCTTCTTTTTTGAGAATTCTGGTTTTTAATTGAAAGTTTTTTTTCCCCTTAATTTCCAGCATTTTCCTACTGAAGCTTCAGAGTACTTTCAGATAGAGAAGGAATTTTTATAGTGCTGCTCAAAATTGGCCCTAGAGCTGTCAATTATCGTGT
This sequence comes from Myanophis thanlyinensis, assembly GCA_017656035.1. NCBI lineage: Eukaryota > Metazoa > Chordata > Lepidosauria > Squamata > Homalopsidae > Myanophis > Myanophis thanlyinensis. The sequence continues at coordinate 2,807 of JAEANM010011563.1, read as the reverse complement.
AGCCTTGCCTTATATATGCTAGACATGAACTACTAAAAACTTGCCCTTATGCTTTTGCTGAATCAGTAGAAAAGGGTGGTCTTTTGCTTGCAGTACAGTACAGCAAGCAAAATAGAAATAATTAAGAGTGTTTAAGTGAGTCTATGTTTTATGATCTTTCTTATATGTGCTTTGAATTTTTGTTATTTTTTATGCCTGTCTAAAAAGGAAAATAGCCACAACTATACGCATTCCCTGAGCAAATCCCAATAGAATAGTTATCCCCACTGTTCTACTGTGATGACAGAATATATACACACATAACGTTTTTGTAGATTCATTTAATCTCATACAAGCCATGCAGTTGCATGTAAATACAAGTAAAATGTACAACATTGCCATATACATGTAGTTCTCAATTTACAACAGTTTATTTAATGACCATTCGAACTTATAGCAGCACCAAAAAAAAACCTTATGACTTTTTCTCACACTTACAACCATTGCAACATCCCTGTGGTCACGTGCAATGGTGGAATTCAAATTTTTTTACGACCGGTTCTGTGGGCGTGGATTGGTGGGCGTAGCTGGGGGGGTCATGTGACTGGGTGGGCAGTTTCTGTAAGCAGGGCAATAAAGATTAGGCTAGAAACAGCACCAGAATGTTTTTTTTCCTGTATTCTTTACATGATTAACTCTGTTATGTGGAAAAAAAACAAAAGGAGATTTCTTCTAACAACCGGTTCTCTGAATTGCTTAGAAAATTTACTACCGGTTCAAGCGAATTTGCTAGAACCTGCTGAATTTCACCTCTGGTCATGTGATCAAAATTCAGATGCTTAGCAACTGACTCATATTTATGACAGTTGCAATGTCCTGGGGTCATTTGGCAAGCAAAATCAATGGGGAAGCCAGGCTCACTGAACAATTGTGTTACTATTAACCTCCAGTTATTCACTTAATAACCGTGGCAAGAGAGAGGTCATAAAAAGGGAAAAAACTCACTTAACAAATGTCTCACTTATCCACATAAATTTTGGGCTAAATTGTCGTAATTCAAGGACTACCTGTACAATATTAGTTATATATGTTATATAGCCAAAATATCTGGAAGCACTAGAAATGACAGTTAAAATATATTTTCAAATAAGGAGTTTATATTGATTTATTCTTGAAGAAATTACTCTGCCTTAAGTAACCGAAGGAATTACATAGTAATCTAATTTCACTTAATCTAACTAATTTACTTTTTTATTAGAACCTGGAGCTCTACCAAGTATTGTCTGAAGCATAGTAATGATTTAGGCAGACATATGCTAAACCTCTCTTCTTGAAAAAAAAAGCCTGCTATATCTCTTTCTCTCTGTTTTAGAGCAGATACACAGAAACATTTTTCAATAGCTTGTTTGGAACTTTTGATTATATCTGCACTAGCTTCTCTTGGCTGATCTGGAAAAATTAAAGGAGGATAGGGAGCAATTAGGAAATCCTTAGGGATTTCACATTGTTCCCAGGAAAATGCATGGATGTTTGCAAGCATTCATTAGGAATTGAACTGAATTTGAAGAAGCTGAGAAAATTAGGAATCCATAATTTCAGCAAGCGATCTACTAGTAGGCCCCAAACTTCCTTTCTGACTCAAGATGTGATCTAGTCAGAATTCTTTTTAATTCTATTAATTTTGTTGGGAACCTTAAATTGGAACTAGTTGTTCTAAAAGCAAGATCTGCAGTTTCTCAAACTTTTTTTGTATTTTTCTCCTACAACCTATTCTCTTTCTAAATATCTAGTGTATTCCATTTGTTTCCCTTTCCCTCTTCTATATATATTTTTAAATTTTTCTTTATTATATATTTCAATCTTTACCTGTTTTTTTAATTCCTGTTTTAGTTGCTCTTTCCCCTCCTTTTTTCCCCTTTCTGTTATTTTTCCTTCTGTTCCTTTTCATTCTTGTCTTATGTAGCTTTTTTTTCTCATGCATAACTTCTTCTCCTTCTATATTTAATCCTTCTTTTGGTCCCTCACTTAGGCTCTATTTTCTTTCTTATGCTTTTTTCTTCTTTCTTTGTATGTTTCCTCCTTTCTCTTTCATGGCATTCTTTTACTAAATGAGTCAAAACAGACATTTGTCATGTTCCCTACAGGAAGTTGGGGGGGGGGTTGTTTGAAAATTTGCTGGCTAAGCAGAGCCTCTGACTTTCTATTATTATTTAAACAGGCCCCACTGAGTTTTTTCTGTTGAATGCAAGCAGCATGCACATACACATAAGCTGCATTTTTCTGTTCAGGTTTGGAGGAGTGGGGGGTCAGATTTAAAAAAAGTCTTTTTAAAATAATAATTTCAGTTGTATGAGATCTGGTTAATGTTATAAAATGCTGACATGGTTTTAATATTATATATATATACACGGTATGTTGATGTCATATTGGGAAGGAATTATCAGAGAAGTTACTCTCCTTGGCTTTGCATTACAATGGTATTAGTCTTTTCTGGTCAGCTGTATTCTTTTTCTTTGATATATTTTGTTTTATTTTTATTTTTAAAATCTAAGCTGCCTAGAATCACTTTGTGATCTCTGAAGTGTCAAGGTTGGAATAATAAAATAAAGTTAGGATCCTCCCAGATATATTGTATGTACATTTGTATGTGTGACCCCCCCCCCCACACACACAGTATTTCTAATCCTTTCAAAACATTCATTGCTTGCATCTACATGCTATTCTTAAATTACATTAAAACAAATATGAGGTAATTCTTTTTGAAAACCAACAGTATTCTGCATTGCTAATGTTTATATTCCTCCTCCTCCTCCTCCTCCTCTTCTTCT